>LKTO01000854.1:0-16230 GCA_001399465.1 Hymenoscyphus scutula
CTATAATACTATATTTTACTTATATATTCTTAACTAGTTAATACTATACGCTAATAAGCTCTAGATCTTCGTATAAGGCTCTTTAGAAGTCGTAAACGCGATTAAAACGCGTCTTTAACTCTAGTCGTTGTTAAATGAATCGATATGTCTAGTTCTTACTAACGTGTAGTATCTCTCGAGATTTAAGTAGGAGATTTGCTATATCTTTAATACTAGTTAGATAGAGCGTAAATCCTCTTAAATCTAGATCAAGTATATATCGAACAATTATGTCCTTCTCTAAGTTGTTTAATTTATAATAATTAGCTTTAATTTTAGAGCGATAGGTTTAGCTAGCTATTCTATATTAAAGTATTACTTTAGAGACCTTATAGATCTTTACTATAGAGTGTTTACTTAGCTTTTTAGACGTTTAAATAGCCTCGATAGCTAGAATGATTCGCGCTTCTTAGGTTTAAATTTCTATAATAAATAGTTAAAAAAACGTATCTTAAAGTTTATAAGTAGTAGAGTAGAGAAAAGTACGTCGCTTAGTAGTAAACTATATTAGATAATTTAGATCTTTAAATATAACCTTTCTTTAAACCTTCGATAATATAGCTTTTAAAGTATTATAGCTTAGTCTAACTATAAGGCTATATTCTCTATTTCTTAAGGTTATAACTCTCTTTTAATTTAATCTTATAATCCTATAGATAATATTCTAGTAGAGCTTATAAGTTCTCTAGATTCTTAAATAATTCTATAAATTCTCTATACTATATAGATATTTCGTTATTAGCTTTACTAATCTATAGAGAACGCTAGATAAGATATTCTAGTATATTAGAAGAGGTAGCGCTAACCTTATTCTAGCTATATAGTTATAAGTATAATTCTTTATAGTTATATTAGCTAAAAGCTATTCTTTAAGCTTTCTAGTTAATATCTAGATTATATTCTCTAATCTATAGTATACTAAGTATTATATCTTATCTTCTAATTTTAATAATATTAAATTATATATCTAAGTAGTATTCTTCGATAGTAAGTTTTATTAGAATTATTTACTAATTAATAACTCTATTTTAATATACTACGTTTATTCTATTAACTATATATAGCTAGTATAGTTCTATTTTCGTAATAGAGATATTTAGCTTCTTAAGTACTAATAGAGAGATAAAGTTATCTATTACTTCTAAGTTAATTATAATATAGAGTTTCTTTTCTCTAATCTTTATAGTTACTATTAACTATCTATCGTCTAAGGTAGTATATATTTTAGGTCTAATAAACTAGACCTTAAAACTATAGTTTCTTCTAGTAATTTCCGCTACTTAAGAGTTATTTCTCTAAGAGTAGAGTATTACTTAGGTTAAATTACTACTAGTTTTAGCGTAGACTATTTACTATTCTACGTTTATACTAGAATTAGATCTATTACTTATAAACTATTTCTCGGTTTTCTATATAGATATAGGTCTTAGATAGTATCGTTTCTATAGAAGTATATCTTCTAATATAACTTCTAGAGTCTAATATTCTTCTACTTATAGTTAGTTAAAAGGTTACTCTCTTTCCTTCTACTCTATAGTTACTATTTCGAAAATGTCCTTAATATATTAGAAATTTAGCTTTTCTTCTATTATATCTAGATCGCTTTTAAGGTTTCTAAAAATAATACTTATTAGATTATTACTTTAGACTCGATATCGACTTAGTACTTCTAGATTCTATTCTCTAGATATATAAGAGGTCTAAAAGTCTAATTTATTACTCTTAAGGTCTATCTATTAGTTACCGCGTATAAAATATCTAATAAATACTTATATCTCTTCTAAGCGATATTTATCGTTCTAGTTATATTCTTTATTAGATAAGTCTAATTTATTTATTTATTTATTACTATTTAACGTCAGGCGGAGTCTAGATCGCGTGGTCTAGGTCCTAGAAAGTCCCAATTAGAGCAAATGACGCTGGGGGGGTACCCCAGGCTACAGAGGGTATAAATGAAAAGAGCTAATTTACAAGAGACAGTTTAAAGAGAAGCCCCACTTTCGGAACAGCCCTTATCCTTAATTAATGTTTAGAACCAGGGCAGAACAAAGGAAATATAAGGAAAAGAGAGAAAAAAGGAGAAGGTCTATCTATCTAGAGACACAGAGATTAGTGTAGAATTTAGTCTTAAAGTAGACCTTGCTAAAGAGCTCCTCGCAGTAGAGGCTAAAGAGAAGTTAGGGGTCCTTCTTAGCCTTAGCTAAAAGCCCAGGGGCCTCGTTGTTTACAAGCCTGCAAAAGAGTATATAGAATTAAGTTTTAGCCTTCCCACAGTTGCATTCCCCTGAAGTGAGCAGCGTATCGTAGTAAAAGAAGCGCAGGTGGTAGGAGGTAAAGTCGCCGTGGCTAGAGCGAGCAGCGATTAAGCGAGCTAGGACCTCTCTTGGTAGCTGAAGAGACCTAGGCTTTAAAGACCAGGTACAGAAACCTAGGTCCTTATAAAGGCCCGGGAGGGTAGTGTTCCAGAGGTTTTTTGCAAGCTTGACCCCTGCCTCCTTAGTCTCTCTTTTGAGTGTAGTAGTGCAGAGTGTAGGCGGGGGGTCAGAAGAGGGTGTACGAGCCGCTTTGCCCGCAGCTCTGTCCGCAATCTCGTTACCTAGGATCTCTATGTGGCTAGGGCACCACCTAGTCTCTATTTTCCCAGGGTGTAGTAAGGCTAATTCGTAGACCCTATTAAAGGTTTCTTATAAGGTGCCACAGGACCGGTAGGTCAACTGTAGCATAGCTTCAAGGTTGTCAAGGCAGATCTAGCACTTCCTAGCCGCCGGCCAGAAAGGGGAGCCTATAGCTAATTCTAGACCATGGAGAGCAGCCCTAGCTTCCGCGTCATATATCTCTAACGTTTTGCCAAAAGGAAAGGCCTTAGTGTTGAGAACAACCCCCCCTCTTATGAGGCATACGCCCCCACCAGTTCTTTTGTCGTCTAAGCAAGAGCCGTCCGTAAATACTACTAGGTCTGTAGGTAGAACCACAGCTAGGAATTCAAGGAATTTAGCCTTAAAAGAGCTCTTATCTCCACTAGGGTCAGGTCCTACTACTTCAATAAGGCAGGCTTATCAGTTAAAACCCCTGTCCTACAGAGGGTCTTATATTAGGTCAATCTCTTTAGAGAGAGAGAGGGCTCTATAAGAGTAATAAATAAGCCTAGCTTTAGAGCTAGGGCTATTCACACATCGTTTAAGCAGGTGGGCAGGGTCTAGCCGTCGGATCCTGGCCTCGAATGCTTTACTTCTTACTATAAGAGCAATTTCAGGGGCCAGAAGGCCAGATTCCATCAGGAGTACTAAGATAGGAGTAGTCTTGTATACTAGGAGGATAATCCTAGCACACTTAGCTACTACTCGGTCTAGGAGGGTCAGGTGACAGCTAATTCAGTTGTTTATAGTCCCTCCTTCTTTAGCTCTTACTCGTCTAGAGAACTATATCTCGCTTCTAAAGTAGGCGATTGATAGAATACAAGCAGTAGCCGCTTGTTATAGTAGGTGAGAGGGGGAGCCTCTCAATGTGTTTATTGTCCCTTTTAGAGTATTAGCTACTAGTATAGCCTTACTTATTATTCTTTTAATATAGTTATAGAAGGTAAGACAGGGGTTAAAGAAGATACTAAGCTATTAAAGCTCTTGGGTCGGCTCTATTGTTCTGTTTCCTACTATAATAGAAGGGAGAGAGTATATGCCTCTCTCTTTTTACTTTCTCTTTTAAGAGAAGTAGATAAGTTTAGACTTCTTAGCGTTAAAGGTAATCCCTTTATCTATACCCTACTCTAGCGCTCTTACTATCTGTTTTACTAGGACTATAACATTCTCTGCCTTAGTAGGCCTAAAAGCAAGTAATCCAATGTCATCGACATAGCTAAACCTTTATAGCGTTAGGAGATGACCTACTCCTAAGGTAAAGAGTAGCTAAATATAGAGTATAAAAAGGATAGACAAGATAGGCAAGCCCTGAGGTAGACTATATTAAAGAGAAGTAGGTACTTCTATTTCTCCGTCCAACTTTACTCTTATAGATCTATTAGTCAGGAAGGAAGTGACCTAAGCTATAAAGCTATATAGCCATCCTTACTCCCTAAGCCTCTTAATTAGGCAGCTAGGTAGTACTACGTTAAATACCCCCTTAATATCAAGTGTAAGAAGAGAGGCCTTCTGTTTATCTACAAGTACCTTCTCTATATCGAAGGTAAGGCATATAGTAAGGTCTATAGCCGCTCTTAAAGAAAGGGCCCTAAACTAGTTTTATTCAAGAATAGAGCACTTAATAGCTATCTATGAAGCTCTCTTTACAAGGAGCCTTTTAAGCCCCTTGCTAAGGACTAAGAGTAGAGAAATTAGTTAATATACTTAAGGTAACGACTTATCCTTCTTATTTAGCTTTAGAATAATAGTAACAATAGTAGTACAGAAAATCTTAGAGTAGAACCTAATCTTAATACATCCCTTAAACAGAGAGTACACCAGGTATAAGATCTAGTACCAGGCAGCCTTAAAGACTCCTGTTACTAGCTCATCCTCCCTAGGTATAGTAGAGACTTTCCCTAGAACTGATTCTTCAATCTCTCGTAGAGTAAGAGCTGCCTAGAGTAGCGCGCGTGTAGAGGTTATAGAGGTGTTAGTTAGTATATCCCCTACTTTAGCCTTATTTATAAGTAGCTCCTGTACTAGGATCTTCTGCTTCTTCTAAGTAGTAAAGCCTAGCTGGCCAGCCGAGTCCTTTAAAGAGGGGGACTTATATACCCTAGTACTCTAGTACTATTTATAGATCTTAAAAACATCCTTACTCTTTATAGCTTTGTCGATTAGGCTATAGAAGTATACTCCCTTTACCTTCTAGATTTCCTGTCTAAGAGCCCTCTGAAGACTTTTTATAGCCTCTAGGCTACCTTCAAGCCTTCGAGCCTTCCTAGCCTTAGTAGCCGTAGACTAATACTCCTTGTTCTACTAAGGGTGTCTAAACCTATGCCTAAGGCCTTGCTTAGTACTACTAAGGTATATACTATGTATATACTCAATGATAAATCCTGCTAGAGCCTCTAGTAATTCTATATCTGTTTGTTCACCTAGCTTATACAACTACTACACTTTAAGCTTTCTCTATAGAGCTACCTTAAAGTCTTTAATATTAAGAGTGCTAAGTTTTAAGGGGGGGTTCTTCTTAGCTAGGCCTCTAGAGTACGATAGGCGTATAAGAACCGGGAGGTAGTCAGAGCCGTATATAAAAGTAAGGTCAACCTCTATAGCTACCTCTCTTTAATAGAGGTTGCTAGAGTAAAAGGCTAGGTTAAGAGTATTCCTAAGATTATAAGTTTATATACTAGGAGGAGTAGTAAGTTATAGCCCTCTATCCTCTATCTAGTTAATAAGTAAGAGGGCCTAGGCACTCTCTTAGCCAAGGAAGTTAGGCTGCTAGAGCTGGCTTTTCAGGTTAAAGTCTCTAGCTAGGAAGAGGTTTCTTGTAAGGATATGTTAAGAACTAAGGACAAGGCTAACAGCCTCCCCTACACCCTTAGCACCTAGAGGCGTGTTATATACGTTGAGTATATGAAGTAAGTAGCCTTAGGAGAGTGTAAATTTAACATAGATAAGGTCTCGGCATTTAAGCAAGGGGGCGATTAGGGTCTGTTGGCTTATAAGGATGCTAGCCCCCTTTCGTATAAAAGTAAGTACTCTAGGTAGGCTAATATTCTAGTTATATATAGGTATAAAGTAGTCGTAATTCAGGTAGCGTCTTATAATCTAGTAGCTAATCTCCTTATAGTAGATATATAGCTCCTAGATAAGTACTATATCAACTCGCTTAATGTGAGCTAGCTATAGTACTAGCTCCTAGTATTCGCTTGACTTGTATATATTAATTTGTAGAACTTGGAGGCAGTAGTGTTTTAAGAATCCTTATATACTTATAATAGAGTAGAGAGGTTAGCGTTTAGGTCTCCTTGTCTAGGAGGGTTGTAGTATAATTCTTTCGCCGTAGTAGTAAGGGAATTATTAGCTTGTTAGAGAATTATAGACAGGGGTGTAAGAGGGCTGTCTATACTAGTTTAAGGGGGAGGGATTAGGTTCTAAGGGGTAGAAGGTAGATCTAGGTCTATTTCTGTATCTATACTACTACAGAGCAAGTCTTCCTCTCTTCTTAACCACATCTCATTACATGCTTACTGAACAGCTCTCTTGTTCTCGTTTAAAGGGTATGTTCCTAAGGCTTTTAGCCTAAGCTGGCACGTAGGATCGTTAGAGGCGTGTAGACCACTATAGTATAGGCACTTTAGTCTATACTAAGAGTGTCTAATACACCTAGAGTAGAAAGCTTCCGAGTATTTAGTAGTACTATATAAGCGGCATCGTTAGTTCTTGCCACAGTTCCTTAAGTTGTGCCACATCTAGCACTTAGAGCACTGTATAACAATAGAGACTTTAGAGAGACGCTTAAAGAAGGCTCTTCTTCCAAGGAGGGATACCATGTCAGGGATAGCGTGAGAGACGCTAGCTTCCTCTTCCTTAAAGAACACAATCCAAGAGGTATAGAACAGCCCGTCAGAAAGAGAGCTAGTAGCCATGTCAACCTTCGTAGGCGTGAGTCTAATTCACTCCTCTATAGCTGTAGCTACTACTTGCGAGGTAGTAGAGGAAAGGGTCGATATAATCGCTCCTTCTTTATTAATTTCAACAGTTTCGACACTACAAGGGACCCCTGATAGGCAGAATACTGCCCAATCTTGCGAGGCCTCTATTTTAGCTATAGAGAACAGGGTTTAGATAAAGGCCTTCTTTATTAATAGAAGAGTATTAAGGGCTTCTTTATCTTTAGGTATAATAGCAAATCCAGAGTTAACTAACAGTACTTCTTGTACAAGCTCTTTACAGCTAATTTTTAGGTCGCAGAGAGCAAGGAAGATAGCTAGCGCAGAGTGTTTCCTTTCAGGAGAGTCTATGGGTAGTCGTATAAAGACCCTGAGGTCGGATCTCGCTATGGGTCTCTTATTCTTTTGTAGCTTCAAAGCAGTAGGCGGGGGAGGTGGGTGTGGTAGTGGTGGTAGTGGTGGTAGTGGTGGTAGTGTTGTGCCTGCATTTCCAGGCGCCAAGGCGCTCCCAGCGGTCTGTGCGTATGAAAAATTTCCAACAGGAGCCAGAGAGGGGGAAGGAGTCGTAGGGGACGTAGGACAGCCTCTGTATGTGGCAGCGGAGGTTCCTTGAGCCGTTGGTAGTTGAGGAGGGTCCCCTGAGGTATATACACGGTGGAAGGCCAGGCTGAGGTCGGCAACCTAAGTACAAAAGGCTATAAGGTAGAGCAAGACGTCTGGGGGGGCTTTATCGAGGGCAGTGCTTAAATGGTAATCCACAGCTTCTGTAGTACCTCCAAAGAAGATTTGGCCTATAGTACTCTGTTCTAGGGCTCTAGAAGTCTCAGAGACGAAGCGTTACTAGATGTTTAGAAGAGGGGGAATCGGGCGTACTCCCCCCTTTCCAAGGCCCCTTCTCAGGGGCGTAGGCGAGGCCGGAGGCCTCCTTAGAGAAGTCTCCATAGAAGGAATTCAGCTTATTAAGCGAGATTAAGAGAGATCGAGCGTTTTAGAACAAAAAATTCGGTCTACGAAAAAAGGTATGTGTGTTAGATAAGTCTAATAACTCTAATAATAATAATAAGTCTAAGGAAGACTCTACTATCTTAATTTCTTATTATAGAGATAATATATATTTAGACTTAGACTAATTATTATAATATTACTTAAGAATTAAGTTATTCTTAGTTTCTACTTATATTCTATATTTACGAGCTTCTAGCTCTTTATTAGATAGTCTAATTTTCTTAAGTAATACTACTTTCTTTCTAGTAGTATTATTAACTTAATACTTTTCTAAAGAATTACTCTTCTTATAATAGTTACTTACTCTATAGCTAGCTAGGCTATATAAAAAGTAGAGATTCTACTTATGTTATTAGTTTCGTTCTTCTTAGAAGAGCTTCTTTCTTTTTAGAAAGTTCTTCTATTAGTAGCTCTTCTTATAGTTAAAGGTTTATTACTTAGTAGTATTAATTTCTATAGAGTTATCTCTATCTTATCTATTACTATAGTTCTCTTAATATCTATAGTTACTCTTTTTCTCTAGGTTATACTTATAGGTTTAGTTATTAATTTTAATAGCTTTATTAGTAAACTTACTTAAGATATTAGCGAAGTTATCTCTAACTAACTTATCTTTTATTTAATTCCTAAGTTCTTAATAGAACTATTCTTATAGAGCTTTATTATTCTAGTCTATATAAGCTAAGTATTACTAAAATTATAAAGTATACTAAGCTACTAACTCTTTCTAGGTTAAGGTATAGAAGGCTTAAACTAACTTCTTCTTTATATCTATATTCTTAAAAGAGTAGTTTATTTCTTTTTTAAACTCTTTAAGGTTTCTAAATAAGTCTTATATATAGTTAGATATTACTATAGAGACTTTTCTATCTATTATCTTATTTATCTAAAAATCCTCTAGATATAGTTTAATCTAGTTATAGACTACTTCTTCTAGATAAGTCGTAATCTAAATAACTTAATCTATCTTAGAAGAGAACTAGCTAGCGTAGAAGGCTAGATATATAGATACCTTTATAAGAAACTCTACAAGTTTCTCTAGTAATCGATTAAAGGTCTTAGGTATAGAAATCTTAACTTTCTTCTAAAGTAGTAGAGATAGAGTAGAAGTAGACGTAGACGCGGCTAGAGCTACTAGTATAGCTACTAGCGAGATATATAAGAATAATAAAGTAGTTAATATCGTTTCGATTTAAACTTCTAAGCTTAGATACTTAAAGTATAACAATTCTTAAGCTAACTAGCTAACTAAGTCTTATTAGATTAAATTACTTATAAAGAGATTTATATTAGATTAAGTTTACTTAGAGATAAACTTATTACTTAACTATAAAGCTATTAAGATAGTAATATTAATATAATATTAAGTTAAGTATAAAGCTTCTATCTAATAGTAGATATACTAGTCTTATATAGAACCTTTCTACTTATAGCTTCTATAGTCGACTATTTAGCTATAGTTAATATAGTTAATATATTAGCTATATCGCTTATTATATAATTAGAGTATAAGGAAATCTCTAGATTACTTAGCTAACCTAAGCGATCCTTCTATTACTATAAGGTCCTAGGCGGTGAGCCTAGAGCGATATACTTACTCTATTAGAACGTCGCCTAGGCTTTACTTTAATTATATAAACACGTGATTCATAACATCTAGCGCTATAGCATCGCTCTCTAGTCGGCAGCACTCTCTACTAGCTTGTCTCGCTCGTGTTACCTTCGCTGTTTAAAGAATTTAGACAGTGCTAATAAAGAGTTAAACTAACTCTTAGCCTAGTCGAGGTTAGCTTTCTATAGAACTCGTCTAGTGTATTTAGTTACTTCACGATTCGACGTCTAGGAAACAGAAGAATGCTTTGTCCCGGATTTAGTACTATTAGTCGAAATGAACAAGGTTGCCGAACTAGTTACTAGCCCTAGAATATTTCAAAAGTGCTACAATCTGTAAGTGGCCACCCCTAGCAGCTGCTTGTAATGCTGTACGTCCCCCACATCCAGCAGTAGCAGCATTGACATTAGCCTTAGCATCAAGCAGCCTCTGAACGACCTCGAGGTGGCCACCCTCAGCAGCTGCTTGTAATGCCGTACGCCCCCCATATTCAGCAGCAGCAGCATTGACATCAGCCTTAGCATCAAGCAGCCTCTGAACGACCTCGAGGTGGCCACCCTCAGCAGCTGCTTGCAATGCCGTACGCCCCCCATATCCAGCAGCAGCAGCATTAACATCAGCCTTAGCATCAAGCAGCCTCTGAACGACCTCGAGGTGGCCACCCTCAGCAGCTGCTTGCAATGCTGTACGTCCCTCAAATTCAGCAGCAGCAGCATTAACATCAGCCTTAGCATTAAGCAGCCTCTGAACGACCTCGAGGTGGCCCCCCTCAGCAGCTGCTTGCAATGCCGTACGCCCCCTAGATCCAGAAGCAGCAGCAGCATTGACATCAGCCTTAGCATCAAGCAGCCTCTGAACGACCTCGAGGTGGCCACCCTCAGCAGCTGCTTGCAATGCCGTACGCCCCCCAGATCCAGCAGCACCAGCAGCATTGACATTAGCCTTAGTATCAAGCAGCCTGTGAACGACCTCCAGGTGGCCACCCTCAGCAGCTGCTTGTAATGCCGTACGCCCCCCATATTCAGCAGCAGCAGCATTGACATCAGCCTTAGCATCAAGCAGCCTCTGAACGACCTCGAGGTGGCCACCCCCAGCAGCTGCTTGTAATGCCGTACGTCCCTCATATTCAGCAGCAGCAGCATTAACATCAGCCTTAGCATCAAGCAGCCTCTGAACGACCTCGAGGTGGCCACCCCCAGCAGCTGCTTGTAATGCCGTACGTCCCCCAGATCCAGCAGTAGCAGCATTGACATTAGCCTTAGCATCAAGCAGCCTCTGAACGACCTCGAGGTGGCCACCCTCAGCAGCTGCTTGTAATGCCGTACGCCCCCCATATTCAGCAGCAGCAGCATTGACAGCAGCATTAACATCAACCTTAGCATCAAGCAGCCTCTGAACGACCCCGAGGTGGCCACCCGCAGCAGCATATAAAAGCCCACACAATAGCTCTTTCTTGTCTTGAACTAAACCAATCAAAATGTCCATATAGTTCAGGCGGCCAAGTCTTGCATGACAAGATATCAATCTAATTCTTCCCGCAGAATCCAGTCTAGTGGAAGTAACAAATTGTAGAAAGACAGCAAAATGGTCGTGCTTGCGTAGCCATTCGTAAATGGCATGCCTTGGCTCATTGAACTCCTCCGGTGTCCATGGCGTTGTCACCAGACCGTGCGGGCTGCGTATCATTTTTGTCCAAAGACTCCAAGTTCTAGATTTACCGTCTTCAAAGCTATGGGTGTGGGATAGCCAGTAGCTCTGAGCGTACTCGAGAAACGGGTGTCCTATCTTTAGGGCAGCCGTCAAATCTTCAAAACGATCATTCATTAAGATCATGTCTGCCTTATCACTTTTGATATTACGAAAGACATGAGCATTAAGCTTCTGCTTCGCACGTATCAAGCGTGTGGCTATATCTTCTCCTTTTAAAGTTTTCTCGATAAGATAGTTTGGAAGTCGTGTTGATACTGCTGCAGGTCTTCGAGCTAATGTCGTCTTGAAATCATTTGAATTGAGATAGGTTACACATATCTCTCCAATAAAATGATCAGCTTCTCCTAAATCGATGTGAAAACCAAAGAGGCCCAAATCAGATGATGGTTCGAAGAGATGCTGAAGGACACTTCGATGTGTGAATTGTACAGTCTGGAACTCCTCGTCGAGCTGGACTAGATTCTCGCACCAGAAAGTCACGCGTTCTAGACCGTTTGGTCTTCTACCCGTAATGGAATAAGGCGTGCCAGGTTCATATGAGAGAGCCTCCCTCAGCTCGTCAAGTGTAAGTGCTCGTTTGGTTGCTGCAACCCATCGAAAAATGACAATAGCAGTTTTCCCAGAGGGACGCTTCGAGATCCGTTTCATAGCGCGATCGAATGTTTCTCCTATGCTCTTAGGAAGAGTTAAGAGCGCTTCGCGGATTTCATTATCGCAAGTACATCCACATATCTCGGCAATTTGAAAGTCAACCCAAAGAAACCTGTCAAGTTAGCAAAAGCTGTTTGATTGTTAAGAGTAACCACTCACATGCCGTTTGCGCCATGAATCAATGCTTCGATAATTTCCTGACCCATAGCAGGGTCCGTTAATTTGAGTCGTTCGTCTATAGGAATTTCTTCCTCCTGTCTTAGGGCTATGCTCTCTCGGATGTATGTCTCAATATCGACTCCTACTTCATTACAGTCGGTAGACTTCTCGTGAGATCCTGGGAACAATCTTCGAATAACTGCTAACATACTTCCTCGGCCGACAAGAAATAACTTTACAATAGAATCTGGACGTGATATGACAGATGATAGAGCTCGAAGAAGGGTTTTGCGCTCCTCATTTTCGAATTCGTCCAAAGAATCAATGACAATGTACAAGGTAGCAAATCTGCTGGCACAGTACTGAAGTAAGGTCTTGGTTGTTTCCATAACTTTGCCATAAGTATCAAGTTCGCTCAGCTGTCTCTCGACTTCCTCAGTTATATCGTCAGGCTCAAGGCACTGCCGGATGATAGATCTTAACACGGAGATGGCACTAAGTGATGCAGAGTCATCATAGCGGGAGAGAACGAAAGCGGTCAGCTCATTAGTCCTTTTTCTCTCACAATAGAGGTACTCAATAACAGCTGATCTAAATCGTTGTTAGCGAGGTACACGCAGAAAATAGAAGGAGTACTAGCGTAAGCACCGTCTTCCCCGAACCGACTATGAGCAGTTTAGTATAATCCTAAAAGCAAGCCATAGAACTTACTCTTCCCGGTCAAGAAGAATACCGAGGGTTTTTCATCATCCTTCCACTTGGTGAATTCTGTGGTAGAGAACAACCACATTGCTGTATTACCATATCGCCTTTTACGAGCCTGAGAGAAGTTCTTTTGGTGTTTGTACGTTGACAAAGAGTCAAGCAGTTTCATTCTCTTCTCCCCTGTTCCAGTTTAGATAAAGTCACCAAAAGAATCATTCGCACTTACTCAAGAGGTCCTGGTCTCTACACATTTGCCGTTCTCTCGCATTTTCAAGCTCTTTCTGAGCTCGTGACGCGAAAATTGATAAATGCTTTCTGTGGTTGTCCGCAAGCTTTCGTTCTTGCTCCTGGAGTTCTTGTTCCTGTCGATCAGTCGTTGCTTTGGCTAGAGCAATAGCTTTCTTAACATCTTTGGCGCAAAACTGGATGTTCTCAAGCTGGGGACGAAGTTTGCCGCGCAACTCCGTTGTGACTTTCTTTATCCCTTCGGTCTTTAGGTTAGCAGAGCTCGCTACTAAAGGTATGGACTTATGGTCACTTGCATGGCTGCCGTGTTAGCAGAATACTCTGCTTGCACATTTGAACAACGCAGGCATGGAATGTACATATTGATTCCTGAAGTTTAGATGAGTGAGGAAAGAGAAGCTGGTAGTCCTCAAGTTGTGGAAAAAGCTTATTGAGACCCATAAACAGATCCGCAAGAGACTCATAGTACGAGGTGATATTGGCTGCTATCTATAAGTAGCGTTAGGTTCAGCCCAAACAACGTTGTGCCTCTATGGGAGTCTCGACAAATGCCTTACGAGTACTGTAAGCTTGACACTCCCCCATACGAGTGCCGCGACGTCTGGGTGGCTTGAAACAAAGGTATCAACGATCGCGGAGAATTGCTGAACTGACTGCAGCATTGAGAACGCCCGCGCGCCGATGCTTCTTCCTCGTCTGGCCTTATTGGATGCATCGAGCTCGGCAGTAAAGATGAGTGCCGCGGAAGCATCGGGCACTTCTTTAATCTGCTGCAGCTCCTTCCTCTCATTGTCAGTGAGGACGCTGCCAAAATCTGAGAGCGCAAGTTCCAGCGGCTGCGTCACTGATCTGTTAGCATTATCTGTCTGAGGTGTGCGACGGAGAGCGACAAGAGACATCGTCAGCGATTGTAATCTGCTGCGAATAAACGTGCGAGTAGTCCTGGAGTCATCTAGTTAGCGATACAGGCCAAAAGCGGTGGTGACATAGGAGACATGCTCTACAGTAGATCAATGCAGTACAAAGAGCTAGATAAATGAAAGCGACATCTGTTGAGAGTCAAGAGACAACCTTAAAGGCAAAAGAATGAGGATATAGGATAAGGCTGTGGCTCTGTGCCCAGAGGCTGAGCTGCAGGGCATATTTTTCAGCTCTTAGCCACCACCGGACGGCTAATGTGGCATTGTCAATTCTATCATGTGACCGTGCGTGAACTCAAAAGCGCCTAAATAAGTTATATATATAACACATGTTTTGTTTCAGTCCTAATCAATCTATTTACCATGTTTTCACACCCTGGATCATCGTTGGGTGCGGCACAAATCTCCACTCTACATCCAAGCGATGTCAATGAAAGCAAACTATAAGTGACACAGTATACATTGCACAACGGGGCCTTTTGCAGAAATCCAAGTCAGTAAGGACGGATGAGCTGATCGAATGCTACTATCCCCCCCCCTGCGCAAAGGAAGGTGGAGACCTTCGCGCATTGACACTTACACGGGCCAATTATAGAACAGAACTGTGACGATTCTCAAACTAACTAACTAAGGTAACTGAGTATCGCTGGGGTTTGTTCTTGCAAAGAGGTTCAATCGCAGACTAGGTGTTTACTCGGAGGTAAACTCGTTACTTAACTATAAAGCTGTTAAGGTAGTGATAACAATATAATATTGAGTTGAGCACGAAGCTCCTATCTAATAGCAGACGTGCTAGTATTATATAGAACCTTCCTGCTCATGGATCTACTCTGGATCCCAGGACCCCTTTGGATCCCTGAGGGATCCTCAGGGATCTATCACGTGATTACAACCATGTGAAATCCTTGGATCGCTTAGCTAACCTAAGCGACCTGTCTAATGCTATAAGAGTATATGATAGTGCTTAACCTGTCAGGGCGCCGCCTAGTCTTCACTAGTCACGTGTATACGTGATTCGTGATACTATCTCCTTCTTAGCCTAGCGTGTCTCTACGCTTAAGTACAAACTAGGAAATGTCGTCAGAAGGCTAGCAGCTCTCTCCTGTTATAATGTTTTTAATAACACTATAAGTAGATACTTATAAAAAGAAGAAAGAAAGGTTTTAACTTACTAATAATATTAAAAACACCTAATATAAAGTTATAGCCTGTTCTCGATACTCCTTATAAGGCTAGCGGTGTCTTATAGACGAATCCTAATCTAGCTATTACACTAAATACGTTTATATAAAGTCGAAATATAATAGAGATAGTGATTCCTAGAACAAGAGTATCTCTACTAAAAAAGAGTAGAAATCTCTAGATACTTAGAAGGAGTATCTATAAGATAAAGAGGAGGCTACTATAGCTAAGATCCTTTAGCTACGAAAGTAGTAGAAGTTTATCTAGAAGCGTTATAAGGAAATAGCTTATTAGAGACTTAAATTTATTAATAAACTTAATACTATAGAGGAATTAGAAAAGAATTAATAGAAGGAATAGGAAGATAGAGAGAAGTAAGAGGTAGAGACTACCTAGCTAGCTACCTTCTATACCTCTACTACGTTCGACTCGATTTCTAACCTAGGTATTAACTCTAGTTTCTTTAAGGCTTTTTCTACTAACTATATACTATAGGTAGACTTAGGTTTTAGGAATAGAACTCCTTAAGTTCTACTAAGTACTAGCTAATATTCTCTTTTAGCTTCTAAGTGTTCTCTAAATATAGATAATCTAACTATTTAATTAAATACTTAAACTTATCTCTAATAAGTCTATAGTTAAGAATCTTCTTAACCTTATACTTAGTATTTAGGTTAACTAGTTAGATCTCTATAAGTAGAACTAGTAGTACTTCTAGTAGTACTAGTTTAAGAAGTAAGATATAGAATACTAGAAAGATATTTATTATTTTTAGTAGAGCTAATTTATAATTTAAAAGTTCTTTTACTTACTTAATTTTAAACGGTCTAATATATATATAGTCTAGTTTTCTACTTAGTCTTTTTATATTAATGTTTTTTCGCTATAAGTAGACTTTATCTCTCTCTTTTAGTGTTAGCTTCTAACTATATCGTTTATTATAGTAGTACACGTTACACTCTACTATAAACTATAAGTCTTCTATAAGTTCTCTATATAGTTCTTTAATCTTTAAGGCTAATACTTAAGCTAACTAGTTATTACTTATTATTTTTATTAGTCTATTATATACTAGTAATTTATATCTAAAGTTAGTATAGAATAGTAATATAAGTATTATTTCTATAGTTAAGCTATTATATATAAACTAAGCTAAAGGTAACAGTTCTACCTAGTTATTCTACTAGTAGTTTATATAGTAATAGAGATATATTTTAACTACTTAATTTATACGTTTATTCTCTCTATTAGTCTAGAGGTAGAAAGCTATTAAAAGCTTCCTTTTTATATCTAATCGCTCTATAAGAGTAGTCTAGAACTTTAAGGTAAAGAGCTTATCTCTATCTAAGAGTATCTCTATTAATATTCTATATCTTAAGATTATATCTCTTAAGTATATAAATACTAGATATTCTACTATACTA
>LKTO01000855.1:0-16223 GCA_001399465.1 Hymenoscyphus scutula
GATATGGGGATGGGGATGGGGATGGGGATGGGTATGGGTATGGGAAGTGGAGGGAGTATGGATATGGGCTTTGGGACTGAGGGGTTGGGCGATATGGGGGAGATGGGCATGGGGATTCCTGGGATGGGCATGGTGGGGGTTGTTGGCGGACGTGGGAATGAGGATGCGAATTTTGCGGTGTATGGGGATTTCATGACGGGGTTTGAGGGGATGCCTGGGGGCATTGGGACGAAGCAGTTTGTGAGTGGGGAGAATGATTGGTAGGTTTTTGTTTTGGGTGTGTGCTTGGGATGTGGAAAGGTTATTCTCTTCTCTCGGAGCTGTGGGCTCGATTTCACGGGGGGAATTATATGGTCTGGATGGTGTTTTTGGTATACCCCCTCAACTCTATTCTCTACCCTTAGTAGGTTAGGAGATTGTAGATTATTGTAAATTAGTAAAAAGTTAATATAAAACATAACAACTTCAAGGTTGGATATTACTTTGTATTACACTGAGAGTCGTGCTAGGGTTTTTGGATAACCCTTATTTATGAAAGGAGTACCTACTCACAGGGTATATGTTACCATCAAGTGGCTATCATGAAGGAGTAATCATCCCTCGGGGAGTTTCCTAAGTCTTATGTACTTAAATGCATTATTTTACAAGATATTGGAAAAGAAATCCCTTCTAAAAAGTAGGAATGGTAGTTGGAATCGATAGATGTGAATGAGCGGATGGTGTTTTGACGGGAACTTTTAGTATCCCATAAAGGTCTGGTCGTTACACTGGTATATATAGCTGAATATCTCTGAACTTACGTTGCATTTCCGTTTCACCAACTTCATATATGGAACTTTTCAAAAGAGAAACAAAAAAGGATAAATATTACGAAACCGCACACACCAATTAAAGATCTCAGGCACATCTGAGGCCGACCTTTTATTCGTGTTCCTGACTTGCAAAGTAAAGTCGGAGTGTTCCTGTTCCTGTTTTTGGGTCGATTCGCTTAACAGACCCCCACGTGATGGCTTCGATAACTGCTGATCAAGACCCATGCAAACATCCTGTCTTACTCCATCACAAAATATCACGAGTCCCAACAGAGGCTGAGCCTACAAAGGTGGGAGTCACAATCTGATTCTGGTTCCCACTGGTTGGTCATGCGAAGAAGGATGCTGATACGTTGAATATGGCCTTTTTCTTTGTGCGACATGGATTCACCAGCCCAGCTCTAACTTGGGAGAGGAGATGGCTTCCATCTGATCTTTTCCTCTGAATCTGGTTTTACCTTTTCCCCTGAGAAGCTTTTTGGGGTGTTGGAGATGGGTGGCCGAGTAACTAGGGAGGGTATGGATGAGACGTTGGACTTCGGCTTGGGGATGCTGATGAGGGGTCATGACCGGATTTACGAGGCGTTGATGTAATCCCCATTTCAGTTTCCACATATTGAAGGTATGGTTCGCAGATGATGAGATCTCTTGTTCTTATTTTTGGGGCCTTCATTCCAACCTTTTTTTGTTTAAGGAATGCTGGGAGGCAGTGAGGGGTCAGAATACTTTGGGCAAGTCATGTACTTGCCTGAGATGTTGGAGTTCAGCTCGAAGGCGCTGATGGGGGGTCATGACCATATTTACCAGGCTTCGAAGTTGGTTTTCTTTCTGGGGGTGAAAAAGGTCGTAATGCTGATCATTTTATTTAGAGGCCTTTGTGGGTGTTTGACAAAAAGAGGTGAATGTCTTTTTGGGTTTCCCATTTCTCACTTCGAGATTTATTTGTCGCCTTGATTTGTCTTTTCTTGAAATTACCCAATCTGTTTGCGGTCAACTTCGGACGTTTTGCCACATATATTATTTTCGATTCCCTGTTTCGCATCCTTTGCCTTTTAAGATAAACACAGACATTGTCTGCCAGCGCATTTGTCTTGAAAGTCAGACGATCCACCAGCACAATACGAGGCGAGATGGGCAAGTTGAGGAAGCATAAGAAAAGCTTCTCTTTGAGGGATCTTTTCTTTAGTGACTCTCCATCTAGAAAACAACACGGTCATCGGAGATCGCATTCCCACTCTCATCACTCGAGTCACCACCATCACCACCATTCCGGTTCCCATTCGAGTAGAAGGAACTCCTATTTACCAAGAGGAGTTCCAACATCGTCTTACAATTACGAATATCCTTCGAGTTATTCCCCGGCTGGTTTGTGTCCCTATCTGTATATCCAGGATTTCGAAAATAAAAAGCAAGCTAACAAACAGATAATAGATTACTACACCCAAGATCAACCCAAATACTCAACACCTTACGTTTACCAGCCAACTTACACAACACCCCAAAACTACACCCCAGCCTACAACCCTGCTCCATCCCGCCACGGTCGTGCAAATCTAACAACCCTCCCACCAGAATTAAAACACCAAATCCACACCATCCTCGACCCCGTCTCCTCAACCTGTCTAGGTCTCTCCTCAAAATCCTACTACCCAATCCACCGCTCCCATCACCCAAGAACTTCCCTTTTCACCATGGCTGAGCCGGAACCCTCGCACCGCCACCACTCAAGTTCCCGTCGTCATTCCAAATCTTCGCACTCGCATCCTCTTTACATCTATTTGAATAGAGATGTTAATTCTGCGTATGCACCCCGGGACAAGGTATTGGATCCCAGGACTGAAAAGTATGTTGATAAGGAGAGGTATGCTGAGATGGAGAGGGAGAGAGATGTTAGGGGGGAACGGTATCTTTGGGAGCAGGGAAAGGAAGAGAGGGAACGGGAGTTGAGACGTGTTTGGGGACGGGAGGGAAAGTTGGGAAGGAGGAGGGGGAGGGGATGGATTTGGTAGACTGTTTTGATTGGAGTTACGGAGTCTTGGTGATTTGAGGGGTGTTCGTTTTAGGTGTTTGGGAGTGCGCTTGCATTGAGAGGTCGTGTTTTTGGGGGAGTTAAGGTGGTGTTTGCTTGTGAGTGGATTTATAGGGATTATTTGCACACGGAGAATGTTTTATTTGTAGCGGGTCTGCATTTGGAGCTTTTGTGTTGGAGATTTACGGGGTTGCATTTGCATTTGTTTACCATTTTGTATCACCTTAGCAAAGCTGGTGCTTGCTCGCCTACGTGCGCTACTTGAGCATCTCAGGATAGATTGCGAATTTAAATCTTAATATCATAACTAGAAGTTAAGACTTCTGCTGAGACTTACCGAGATTTTCTGAGAGAATCGAGGATCTTTTTGCCGAAGTAGTCTATTTACACTGAAACATGAAAGAATTTATATTTAAAGGAATGAATAGGCGATCGCCTGCCCGGGACGAGCCGCTACCTGTGCGTCCTGATGGACTCGCTTAACTGTTTTGATTTTGTTTATCTTCTGCGCTTGCGAGTGAATTCAAACATCGTTTATCCAAAGTCGCAAGACCAATGGCGGTAATAATCACTTCTGAGGTGGGGTCAAGGGGCGAAAAAGCTTGGTCACTGCAAAAGCCGTAATACCTAGTTCCAAAGTGGTGGTCACGACTTCTAGAAGGACGTGCTACCCAGGCTCGTAACTTACATAAGAACTGTATGGTATTCGTGAGAATAAGCGAATTTCTTTTTCATTGTACTGATACAGCGATACTCAAATAAACCGCAGTGACTGTAAGATAATTTAATGTCAAATTCAAGTTTCTTCAACCTTCAACAGTTACCCTCCATCCTGGAGATGAAACTTTACTACATTCTATTAGAATACAATCGGTCTCTTCTTTGGGATAAGCCTGTTCTTATGACTAAACCCTGCTTGCCAAAAGACGAGGGGAACGAATTAAAACTATGGGTCTCATTTGACCAAGCCAATTTAAGTTTTGTAGGCATGAGTTACATGTGTATGATGAACTCCATATTGAGTTATGTGTAGTGAAATTAGAAAAGTAGGCATCGATGCCTTGTCATGCAAGATATTGAGTTCGTAGGCCAAGAGATCCAATACGTGAAAATATAGAACGTCCTTAAACACCCCGTCTACAAACAGCGAAGTCGAGTGTTACAAAATATATATCCTTCAGCTCATTGGCTATGACCTCGTTTACGCCATGCCGCCAAAATCTCATCTATTACGCAGAAAACCTTTAAATGAAGAAGTGCATATTTAACCGGCCGCTTAGGGGTGCGTTCCGTAGTACTGCAGTACTGCAGGCGGGGTCATACTGCAAGAAATAGGGGCTGATCATTATATGAAAGGCCGCGATAGTTCCCATACATTCCATTTCTCATATTTTCGAGCAACCTCACCATTTGCATCTCCAACTCCCTTACACCTCCTAATCATGTTCTATAAAAACCTCCTCCTCATTGGACTTCTGTCCTTTGGCACCTCTTTCCCAACTTCTGATACAAGGTTTTTCGGCAACTCATTGTTCCTACGCGGAGCAATAAGCACAGATGGAAAATGCGGCGGAACAGACTCTACTACCTGTACCGGAAGCACTTTCGGAATCTGCTGCTCCAGCTTTGGATTCTGCGGTAACACCGCAGGTCATTGCGGAAGTAGCTTTGGATGCCAACCAGCATTCGGAACGTGTACCAATTCAACCACTTCTCCTAATGGATCCTGTGGAGGAACGACTGGGTTTACCTGCACAGGTTCTACTTTTGGTACAGTTATTTTTAGTTCTGGTCCTACCACTGAAAATGCTGATAGTGTTTCTTCAAAACTAGGTACTTGCTGCTCATCCAGCGGGTTCTGTGGAAATGATGCTGGATTTTGCGCTCAAGGTTGTCAAGCTGCTGCAGGGAGTTGCACCACTGGTTCGGTGCCATCTCTTACTGGAGAGTGTGGCCCGACACATGGGAATTTTACCTGCTCCGGCGGTCCTCAAGATGGAAAATGTTGTTCTTCGAGCGGGTTTTGGTAAGTCTTCACCATTCTTACGACTTGAAGCGAAAGATTTAACATTACGAATTAGTGGTACAACAGCCGGATACTGTGGAACTGGGTGCCAGAGTAGTTATGGAAGTTGTACTTGAGAATGAGACATCCGTGTGGTGCATATAAATTTGTCCTAAAGTACAGTCAAAATCTAGCCAAAATTTCCGAAACAGCTAAGTATAAGTTCAAGTCGAATCTTCTCGAGGCTGTTTTGCGACGCTCCGTGTCTAGTCGTTTTTGAATCTTCGAATAACCATTAGTACTCCCCGCAAGTTATGATAAACATCACGCCGTTTAAAGTTGTATGTCGACGATGCGAACAAGGAGGAGCAACAGATGCTTTTAAAGAAATTGAAAAAAGAGTTGGAGAAAACGATCGCGAAAGCGGAGCACGATACGATCGTCAAGAGATACCAAAAAGAGATGGAGAAGAAGACGAACAAGCTCGCAGAACTCCATTCGGAAAACAATAAATTGAAGACGCAGATCTTCAACATTGAGCGCCAAATGGAGGATAAGGAATTCTCTGATTCAGGGTTCTTACAAATGGAAGCAGACATGACATCGGCAGACTGTAGCCATTGCAAGATCTTGCAAGAGCAACTAGGCGCCTCCAACCAGAAGCTGCAGGACCAAAAGCCACTGATGCGAACGCTCTTCGATATTCGAGCTAGATTTTTAAGCAGCAAAACGCGCGACGACAAATATAGGCGTGTTCGTTGGAGAGGAAACAGAGCTGCGCATTATGGAAACATCATTGTAGATGTAAGCCTATTCAAGTCGGCCAGTGAGTTTGGTGAGGATTTCAACGTTACAGATTATGCTGAGCTGTTCACGAAAATGTACGGCCGGTCTGTCTTTCCCTTCTTGCGAGACGATTTCGATTTTGTGACTCTTAGAAAGATGCCCAAAATTTGTGAAGCTCTCAGTTTTCGAGCCACGATGGCAGCGCTTGGTTCTTTCACAAATGACTCGTTGAGTCACGAAATCGACGAAAAGTTTCAGGCCCTCCAGGAGTCATTTGACGAGATCATTGATAAACACCTGAAATCTGGCAAGTTGGAGCTTCTGGAGGACGATTCCGATGTCGATGACTTATACAAATCGATGAGAACCAGGATAGTAGAGATCTGTAAGTTACGGATATCTCACAAACATCAGTAATTTAATACTTACCCAGTAATTCTAAGTAAGAACATGACATCTTGGAGCCGAAGTCAGTTCAGAGTGAGAGGCTCACTGAGAGGATCGGAGGGGAAGAAGCATTTTATTAGGAGTGATGCAGGTGACGTGGGTGGTGTGAACGGAACCGCTCTTTGGGAAGGTGTATCTAAGATTGAATTGTTGTTTCTGGTTTTGGATCTCAGCATCATGAATAATGAATTGATTTTTAAAACAAACACAAGGGCGAGATTGTTAAATGTGTGATTGAATAGGCAGCTACTAAGATGGACCAACCTGGTTAACTAAGGCAGGACAGGTAGGTTGAAACCCGATGTCGCTTACAAGCTGTAGTTTTCATATGACCGAAGGGGGAAATTGACACCCCGTCATTTGCTTGGAGTATCCGTTCCTGGTTATAATACAAGAGTAAGAACAGCGTGTTGAGGTGGGTGGGGCGTTCTGGTGGTTGAGGGATAAAAGGGGAGAAGAAGGCAAATCCTATTGGTTGAGTCGGTTTCCCTTTTTGATCTTGAGTACTCCGTATGCGCTTTCTCTATAAATAGTTAGCAGTGAAATAAATACTTCAGGAGTCCAAGTTCGTGATCTTAGACCTATGTTTTTGGATAGCAATGGCCTGCTCTTTTGTGTCGAGTTTCGTAGCCTGGATGAGGTCGAAGTTTGCGTATGGCTGCAGTATCGTGACAAATTGAGATTTACGAGTCATTTCCCAGACAAATGCAACAGTAGTCGCTGCCTTTTAGATCCGAAGGGTATGATTCCGTAGGTAGATCGTGTTGGAATTGTGAGGGAGGTGAATGAGCTGACAAGGAGTCTCGCGAGTCTGACAGTCGATAAAAGCAGCAGTGCTGCCGCTTTACTAGAGACTTGAAAAATAGTGCAGGAATCAATAAAGTACAAAGAAACAAAATCTAAGTAGCCAAAGTGCTGTTGGTGAGTCCACTATTCTTTGATGGACATTTTATTTGGATCTTTCTGACCGCCTTTTGCTAATATACTCACCAGGTAGGTTACTAGGTATTTTCCAGGTCAGGTTATCTCTGCTAAGCACTTGTGCCTGATGAGGCCAACATTCAGGCGCTAGTTTCTGTACCTAAGGTTACGCGAGTGCGAAGAACGGAAACAGTTTCGGGATTCCAATTAGTTTTGCCTTCAATATGAAGGCCGAAGAGACATGGGAGACGCTGCGAGAACATATACCCGAATACAGAAAAGACTCCGTAAACGCAGGCGTAAAGTGGAATCTATTTGGTAAATGGATGATATGACCAATCAGGGTGGCTTTGTATATGCTTACTTTGGGGCAGATTCCGCTTTGATGGCACCACTAAGTTACTAACCTCCTGCAGACCTGCAGACCCCGACTAATCGGAGTCGCATTAGACGATCCCCACATCTCGCACCGCTCCGCTCACTTTTATACTTCTAGAGAGAAGTCTGTTCTCTGGTTGACTGTTCCCCTCTTCCTCCTCCTCTCACTCATCGCATCTCCTGTCGACAGGAGAGACAACTCCAACAATCAGACCCCATTTGAATCTCCCTCTTCTCACCAAATTACCCCTCCTTAAACCGCCACCATGGACGCCGTTCTTCGCCAGTCCAAGTCGATGTGTCCCTTCTTGAAAAAGACTTCGCCCGCGACCCTCCGTTCGCTCTCAACCTCTGCCCCTACCCGTCAAGCCTCACCATGCGGTGGCAGCATGTCCAACTTGCAGACCATTGCCCGTCGCTGCCCCGTCATGGGAAAGGCTCTCGCCGTTCAGACCGCAAAGACAAACAAAGTGGGAATGGGAGGCGTGGCTGCCATTGGAGCCATCCGAGCCTTCACTGGCAAGTCCGGCAACAATGGTACTGGCAAGGCGCGAATTCATACCTCTCGTCCGCGTGAAGCAAGAGCCATTGAGGATACATTGTTCAATCGCGAGCGTGGTACGTTCTGGTCCGATGGCAGCAAAATCAAATTTTGGTTACCCCGCTAATTCCCGAATAGTTCCCCTTCCCCAACATGTCAAGCCTCCAAAGGTTCACCAACCCAAGAATGCCCCCAAATTCGATTACGAGGCCTTTTATAATACCGAGTTGGATAAGAAACACAAGGACAAGTCCTACCGCTACTTTAACAACATCAATCGCCTCGCAAAGGAGTTCCCCCGCGCCCACAAGGACAGCAAGGGCGAGAAGGTGACAGTCTGGTGTTCCAATGATTACCTCGGAATGGGTCGAAACCCAGAGGTGTTGAAGTCAATGCACGAAACTCTCGAGGAATATGGTGCTGGAGCCGGTGGCACCCGGAATATATCCGGTCATAACCAACACGCCGTAAGCCTTGAGAACACATTGGCAAAACTGCATGCCAAAGATGCCGCATTGGTTTTCACTTCCTGCTATGTCGCAAACGATGCTACCCTTGCTACATTGGGAAGCAAATTACCAGACTGTGTCATTTTATCGGACAGCTTGAACCATGCTTCAATGATTCAAGGAATTCGCCACTCCGGTGCAAAGAAACTCGTATTCAAGCACAATGATCTTGCTGATCTCGAGGCCAAACTTGCATCACTTCCCTCGGATGTTCCCAAGATCATCGCCTGGGAATCGGTGTACTCTATGTGTGGTTCAGTTGGTCCAATTGAGGGAATATGTGATTTAGCCGAGAAATACGGTGCCATCACCTTTCTTGATGAAGTCCATGCTGTTGGCATGTATGGACCAAATGGAGCTGGTGTGGCCGAACATCTTGATTATGAGGCACATCTGAATGGGCGTCCTCGTGGTACAGTCATGGACCGAGTTGATATTATCACCGGCACTCTGGGTAAAGCGTACGGTTGTGTAGGTGGTTACATTGCCGGTTCCACCAAGATGGTTGATACCATTCGTTCCCTCGCACCTGGTTTCATCTTCACCACTTCCCTCCCCCCTGCCACCATGAAAGGGGCCGAAACCGCAATTGAATATCAGATGAAGTACCAAGGCGACAGACGCTTGCAACAACTTCACACCCGAGCAGTCAAAGATTCCCTGGCCGAACGCGACATCCCCGTCATCCCAAATCCAAGTCACATCATTCCACTATTAGTAGGCAACGCGGAACTAGCCAAGAAGGCATCTGACTTACTCTTGGATAAACACGACATTTACGTTCAATCCATCAATTACCCTACCGTTCCTGTGGGACAAGAACGTCTCCGTATTACTCCCACTCCAGGTCACACACGTGAATTCCGCGAAGACCTTGTTTCCGCCCTGGAGTCCGTTTGGACCGAATTGGGTATTAAACGTACCAGCGAATGGGCCGCCCAAGGTGGATTCATCGGTGTTGGGGAGCCAGGCGTGAAGGATCCCGAACCACTCTGGACCGATCAGCAACTTGGTGTTGATCAGGTGGTCAGGGAGATGAAGAAGGCCAATGTGGCTCCTGTGGGAATCATGGAGGCACTTCTTGAGCGGGAGCGCCAGGAGAGTGTAAGGGCTGGTGCTGCAGCTTAAATTTCGTACCCTACCTACGGACTCTATTTCGTTTGAAAAGGAGCGAGGGGACAGGTCAGAGGAAGGGAGTGCTCAGCAGACCCGACACCACATTCTTTGGAGCGGGGGGAGATATGATTTGATTGATTTGATTTGAGATGACGATGATGAATTATCGGTTTTTAGCTGGCTAATTAGGTTTTACATGAATTTGAAAAATTTCTTTGCTGCTATTTTATTTTTATCTATATATGATATTACGAGATTTCAGTACTTTTTTCTTTTTCGTTTTCTTGCCTAGGCACTCAGTTCATTAAAAGCTTATTAGGGGGTGAGTGCCTGAGTAGTTTGTTGCATAAGTTTACCTCTCTCTTGGATTTAAGGCTGCTGTTCCTTCCCGCACCACAGTCATTTCCCTTCTTTTTCCCGGGAAGGAGGGAATTTATCGTCCACGAGGTGGGGGGGAGGGTGGCATGTTCCTTTTCATGTTCCTTTAATCTCCATCTCTCTGTTCTGTACTGTTCGTACAAGTCTGGACTCTGGTGGAGGTGGGCGGTGATGGGTTTAGATCACGTGATTCTGTTTTATTGGTCTGTGGTGGATGGATGTGACGGCCCGGGGGTGACAGTTGCCCTGGGTGGTGAAATGTGATATGGGTGAGATGTGAGTGTGCTCAGAAGATTGGGGAGTTGATGGGATTTTTGAGGGGATGGGTATTTGAGGGATAGGAGATTTAGTTGAGGTTGTGGGTGATGTTTTCTTGTTTTCTTCTGTTTTTATCGTGAGGAGTTCCTAGGCAAGGTAAAGTGAGGATAGTGGATAAATCGTCATCGCGCATGGAATACCCCAAAACAAGAGAGGAAGTAAAAGTAAACATAAACAGACCACTGATATCTCGTTAGTATTCTTAAGTTATCTATATAATATTAGAGAAACCGGAAAAGGGGGGTTCTAGAGGGCCGAGAAAAACCTGGTTTTTTTTGCTGCAAAAGTTTGATAAGTTATGGCGTACTCTCTGCAGGTGGCTGGGAAACTAAGGTGGTGGTGGTGTGGACCGACCAAACCAACCTCCTACCAGTGCAGGTGGTGTACAAGTAAAGAGTACGGACAGGACATGGGACTCGACACTCTTGATTGTTACTCGAGACAACACGACGAATTTGTTTTCTTGTAGCACGGAGTACTACCCGTCGCACGATAATTTTTTTATATTTTTTTTTTTTTGAGGACGAACAACGCAGCGAAGGCATCACGAGAAAGAACCTGACGCCAATCGCGAACGGCACAGCTAGCTAATCGATAAGACGGATCCTTCCTCTAGCTTTCCCCGCTATCGTCGACCTTCCCTTTCCTGGCGGGTTAGATTCGAACGGAGAATCTCGAATCCTTCAGCTGGGGATCGAGAAGCTAGGAAGCTCATTTTACGACGGCTTGGGTTGTCACTTGTACTACTCTCTGTACCACGGATATCCGTACTCGAGAAAGAAGAATAAGGGGAACAACAACAACGATTTGACATCTTTCTGGGTTGGAAGAACGTCCACAAAATTCATCACATTAATATTTCCGTCGCACGGCCATATCATCGCACGGCCATCCTCACCTCAGATCATTATCAGCCACATCCGCGTCTCTGTCTCTGTTCTGTTACACGCGTGCGAGAAAATATACTCGTACTCAAAGGGAATGCAGCACCGACACCTGGGAGGATTTCACGCATGAATCGTATTTTCACTCCCTCCACCAATCCTATACCACCAGACGAGGATTCTCTAATATCATCTAAACTCGAAACATCAACGCCGCTCCACGACTCGTCCGAAAGAAGAAGCGAACCCCCGGAAGACACCCAAGACTCTTTTATGCAAACCACCAATGCATTGAACACCACCTACGACCCCCGGAATCTAGTCATAATGCAGGACGAAAACTCTCCCGAGAAGGTCTACACTTCCCTTCCACTAAACCTTACACCGAAGGAAACACACCAGAGGGCTCACTCAACACCAAAGTCCCCAGCATCGATACCGCCGAGAAACTCCTCTCTCCAGATAGCATGCGAGGATTATTACACCGAGGATAATGCTGCTACCACCCTCCACTTCGAACCAGATACAGAAACAGAAACATCCCCAAGATCTGCCATCCCAACGGATGCACGCACAGTCGATCACCCCTCGCGCCAGCCCTCCCACACCACACTATCTCCCTCCCGCTCTCCTAGACTAAACTCAACCTCGCCCGAAAGAAGCCCGAAAAAGGAGAACGTCGTCGAGTTCATGGCCACCCTTACGGGAGACAAAGACGGGGTTATAAAGGTCGCTGATAAATCGTCGAAAGGGGGATTTGGATCTTGGTTCTCTGGGACTTCTGCACCGGTGCCCTTGGGTATACCAGTTGGAGAGACGGAATTATCACCACCATCTTCGAGCGAACGACCAGCCTCGCCCGAACGAACGAACAAATTAAAAAAGAGACCGACGATGCCTGTCGAGGTTGGGAAACCAGTGGGAAGGACACAAACCACGGGATTATTTGGATTCTTCTCCCCTAAAACGTCGGAAGCGAATAGAACCAAGGACATACCCACAGAAATAATGGACGACCCCCTCCTCTCCCTCGATATAAACGCTTCTCTTTTTCCAAGTGGAAATACCGACCCCTTTTCCCCCTCGGCATTCAACAACCTCCTCATGAACGCCGAAGGCTTATTACTTAAACTGCAAACCGCCTACAAACTACGCACCCTCTCCTTACACGAACTCACCGCTGAAAAATCCGTCATGGCCGAGGAATTAGACGAAGCAGGGACACGAGCACAGATGTTGAAATCCCAGCTAGAAGATATGGCCGCAAGAGTCCTAGAACAAGACCTCACCATCGCAGACCTCGCCACCGAATTATCCCGCGAAAAAGCCGCGCGAGCATTAGAAAAAACAGCCCGGGAAAAGAGCATCGCTCTCGTGCAAGCGAATGCCAGATTAAGTCAACAGAGCCACTCCGAGATCACGGAAGAGGATCTGGGCATTGAACACGCCATCTCTCCCACGGCTGGGAGGGGGAAATGGAGGGGCTCGACGGATTTGAGTACAGAGGGGGAATCGGATGCGGAATCGGGTGGTGCGGAGAGTGTCTTCTCGCGTAGTCGATCGCCTACTTTCACGATGAATTCCGTCTCGACGCGCGACAGTACGCCTGAGATTCATCAGGCGTCTTTTGGACGGATGATGCATAACCCTAATCCTCCCTCGGCTCGACCTAAGCAGGTCACGTCGCAGAAGAGTACGTTCCAGAAGATCATGTCGAATATGACGCCCGTCGTCGTCGTCGAACCGCAGGAGGCGCGACGGAGTTGGGCGGGCAACGAGGGCGTCGGGATGGGCGAGGAGGGGTGTGGGAATTGTCGTGGGAGGGATGCGAGTGTGGCCTGGGATACGGTGGGGTTGTTGCGGGCGGAGAATCAGGAGTTGAAGGAGCGGGTGGGGGGGATGGAGGAGGGGGTTGATGGGGCGTTGGCGGTGCTTTATGGGTATGGGGTTTGAGTTTTGTTGTTGTGAGATGTTTGTCTTGAGAAAGAAGGGTTGGTTTGTCTTTGTCTTTGTTGTGGTTGATATATATGCGTTTTTTGTGTGGGAATGTCCTCCCCCCTCCCCCCTCCCCCTTTTTTTAAGGGGACGAAACCTGGGTTTGTTGAACTTTCTATTCTATATTCGTAGTGTAGTCTTGGGAGTTGGGGGATATTAGTTGGCTTTGGCATTGGCATCGCATTTGCATAGGGTATACATTTGCATTTTCATGGGAGAAGCTTTGTTGGAGCTTTTTTTTTGGGATTGGACATATATTGCGATCGATGGCATGGATAGGGGAAGATATAGTAGGATGGAGGGGGAAGAGAAGAGAAGAGAAGAGGGAGAAGAAGAAGAGGAGGGAGAGGAAGATGGAAGAGGAAGATGGAGTAGGAGAGGCAGAGAAGAGCAGAGGAAAATGGAAATGGAAGGGAAGAAAATTTGTTTGTTTTGTTTTTGTTAGATCAACTCTTTTTTTGAGATGGCTATTGATACCCAGGTTGGTTGGTTGGTTGGTTTTTTATTGAGTATAAGTTAAGATAGATTGAGAGGGGGGGTTAGAGTTGAGAGAGTTAAGGGAGGCTGCGGGGGTTAAATTTGAGAGAGAGGAGAGAGAGACTAAATAAATTGAAACTTTTTTTAATCTTGAGGAATTTGTGGATTTGTTGTGTGAAGGTTTGTTGTGTGAGGGTGGTGTATCGTGGTTATAGAGATTTTATCTTATCTTATTTACTTGTCTTTCGATATAAATTATGTCCCTTCCACACTTCACATATACAGGTTAGGATGGAGGGATGAGTAGATGAAATTAACTTTAGTCCTATACGACTCAGTATGAAATAGAGGGAAGGGGTTGAAGTTAGTGGAAAGTAAGAGGAGTAGAGTAGAAGTAAAAGTAGAGTAGGGTACTACTTACTACTCTTACTCTCCGCTAACCTGTTTCTGTTTCTCTTTCTAGTACTGTTTCCATTTCTGCTTCTTGTCTCTGATTATTAATATACGGGACTTATATAGGATTTATAACGTGGTTTATCATCGAGTGGCGTATATCATCAAGTAGCACACTTTTCCCCACCCTACTACCTACCATCTTCGAGACGCGTTTTCTCTATAACCAAACATAGAAGTTCATACTCAAGAAGCACGAATCACCTTAGCTATTGAGGCTATCCGAACATCTAAAAAACTCAGTCGTCGCTCTACTACAAAAACCTACAAAGTCCCTAAAACAACACTACAACACCGAATAGCTAGCCAAACTCCTCGTCCCGAAACTAGACCTAATCGTCATAAATTGAACAAAATAGAGGAGGAAACGATTATTCGATATATACTTAATCTAGATACAAGAGGATTTGCGCCCCGGCTTGCTAGCGTTGAAGATATAGCGAATTATATTCTTGAATCGCGAGGAGCAGAACGCGTCGGGAAGCTCTAGGCACTTCGATTTGTACAACGTCAACCAGAATTAAAGACACGTTTTAATCATGTTTACGACTTTTAAAGAGCCTTGTGCGAAGATCCTGAGCTAATTAGAGCGTGGTTTTAACTAGTATAGAATATACGAGCAAAATATAAGATCCAGGACTACGATTTCTATAACTTCGACAAGACAGGCTTTATAATAGGCATAATCTCTCCAACTATAGTTGTTACTCGCGTAGATTGACGTAGTAGAGGCAAGGCAGTTCAGCCAGGGAATCGAGAATAGACTACAGCGATTATTTATGTTAATAGTAAAGGAAGGAGTATCCCTCCGTTTTTAGTTATAAAAGGAAAATGTTACCTCTCTAGCTAGTATACTAAAGGAGGCCTCCCTAACAATTAGGTTATTAAAATAACTTACAATAGATAGACGAATAATAAGACAGGTCTAGAATAGCTTTAACACTTCAATAAATATACTCGTAGTTACGCAAAAGGACTATATCAGATACTTGTCCTTAATAGGCATAAGAGTCATAAATTAGCAAGATTCCAGGAGTACTATACAGCCAACAACATTATATCCCTCTATCTACCTCCTCACTCGTCTTATCTTACTTAGCCACTTAATATTAGGTGTTTTAGTATACTTAAACGTATATATAGGCGACAAATTAGGACTTATATTAAGGCTTATATCAACCATATCACCAAGGTCGAGTTCTTTTTAGCATTTCATACAGCTTATAATCAGTCAATAACGACCCAAAATACTACATCTGGATTCCGTAGAGCTGGCTTAGTTCCTTTTAATCCAGAAGTAGTTATTTCAAAGCTTGATGTCAGGTTACAGACTCCAACGCCTCCTAGACTCTCCTCTACAGACGCCAGCCCTTGGGTCTCTCAGACCCCTCGCAACCCAACCGATGCTCTTTTACAGACTACGCTAGTTAAAAATCGAATTGCACGTCATCAAGGAAGCTCGCCAACCCCGATATTTGAGACAGTTACTTCGCTAGCAAAGGGGACAGAGATGTTAGCTCATGAGGTGACTTTAATGTCAGCTGAACTCCGGACTCTTCGTCAGGCAAATGAAGCCCTTAGCAAACGCCGAAGGGCTAAAAAGACTCAGATCCGGCAAGGAGGAGCACTAGTAGTAGAGGATGCAAATGATATTTTAGCTCAAGAGGAGGTAGACAAGTAGATTCGACGCGACAAGCGCTCTAGGAGGGTTTGCGTAAATGAGAGGTAACCAGGTAGACGACACTATAGCACTTGTAGGAAGAGTGGTCATAATTCACGTACTTGTCAGAAAGTTATTATTATAGAGGAGCTTCTAGATTCAGAATAGCCTAATTGATTTAATGTGTTATAGTTAAGTAATTTGATTTCGAAGTAGTAGGGTGGGGAAAAGTACGCCACTCGATGATATGCGCCACTCGATGATAAACCACGTTATATTAGATTTGTATATATACTGTGAGATACCGAAAGAATCCTTCTATGTTGTGGTTTCTTGGGAATATGAATGCTATAGAGATAGGAAGGTGAGAGGTTGAGATGTTGAGATGTTACCACCTGGTAGTATATAGTGCATACTCCTATACTAGAAGACGCGAGATAAAGATATAGATAAGTGGAATTTAGGAAGTTAGGTGACGTGAAACGCTGTGTAAAGTTAAGCGAGCGGGGGGAAT
>LKTO01000856.1:0-16206 GCA_001399465.1 Hymenoscyphus scutula
GCCCCCCCCCCCCTCCCCCCGACCCGCAGCGTCGTGTTTGGCCACCAAATCATAAGGCCGGATGGGGCCCCATACATCGCCGAGTCGCCATCACCCAAGACTAGCACTGGTCGAGGATGAGGGAGATGGAGTGACGCACGTCTTGCCGATGCTTGCGGCCTGGATATGCCCGAAGTTGCCAAATTGGAGACAAGTAAGTACAAGGTCAAGATCCAGCAGCAATCAGCAAGATGCAACTCGCCTGCCGAGCCCCTGCAAGTCCCATGCCAAACCCATGGCTAACGTTAAAAGTATGCAAGTCCATCCCACCATGACTTCTGGCTAAAATGAAGCAACGAATCGGCAGACCATGTCTATCCCTAAGTGGACAGTCCAGATTTCCATGTGCTGGGCTGAAGGAACCAAGACATTCGACGATGCCTCCATAACCTCTTTTTACAGTGCAGAACCATTTACTGATTACCCATCTCCCACCGTATGATGGTGCTGCCACACGCGTGCCTTCTGGCAACCGCACCTGTGAATCGGGTCTTACGATTTCCATTCGATGGTAATATACAACTACTTATAATTGAAAATAGTTGCCCCATCTTACCTCGTCCTCACCTAAGCAAGCAGTCAAGGCAGACTGCAAGATGTTTAGAAAGCTGTGAGAAGCGATCAACACTAGTGGAGGTCTCTGCATCACCTTGCACACACACTAAAACCGTTGATACTTCTGGTAGGTCAAGAAATGGTAGAATTATTTAGGAGCTGACGTCGCGAGACCTATCAATCTTATCACAGCAAGCATATCAATGCGGTAGTGGACAGTCGACGATCAGAACCCAAACTCATCAGTTATTATCCACGACACGCATTTCCTGGTCGAAAGTCCTCCTTTACCGTGCTTCTTCAACGTTGGTCGTCCACCCTGATGGGTGTTCGAGGTACCACCCTCCAAAGGCTACCATAGCCTATTATCACCGTCCCCCACGAGGCTCAAGTCGAACAGACACATCGATCGCCTGTACACACCCCGCGGGAGGATATCCGGCTAGCAACAATGTGACAATGAGTCACGAGGGCAAGCCTCTGGAGGGAGTAGTAAGCGGAATGTAACCTTGAAAAGGGGGGGTCCCGCTCACAAGCGAGCCGACTGGTTCCAACCGCCTGTCATTCATCGCCCCGATGTACGAGCGGTACACCTCTCGACCAATGCTCGGGAGTTCCAACACCACTCAGGGTTACATTTACTGAGACCAGAATGAACTTTGCTCCTATTCGTCACCAGTAGGCAATTCCATGCGTTACTAAGTTCCATTTCCTACTTTTCAATTGGCGCGATCGCCCCCGCGCTACTAGGCCGGACGAAAGAGCCACAGTAACGATATTCACTCAACCGTTATTTCTCGTGAAAAATGCCAGCCAATTGTTACAATAAGAAACGTATGGCAAACCGAGACACAAAGACGTGTTTTCAAAAAGGGGTACCGAGTTCAAAATTGCGGCTCTACCCCATTCTTCCTCCTCCTCCTCCTCCTTTCTCTCCCCAGCTCCAACTATATTTCTCCATCCTAACACAAGTTTTCCTCCCCTACAGCATGCTTCTTCTATCTACTTTCGGACAAGAAATGTGTCATTTGACAGTGAGGGGGTTAAGTGCCACCTTGTATTTAAAATAGGTAATTACTCGAACCTGGTACAGTATTTTTTTAGACTTGGGTAGTAGTACTACTACCCAACTTATGAAACTTTCCTTAGGCGTACTAAAACTAGACTTTAAGACAACGACCATTTTTGCGTTTTTCGATATGACTAATTTATCTTCTTGTTTGCAGCATCTGATGAGGCATGGAGCTGTGAGTCGTTAATGTTATTTTTTTACTAATATACGAGCTTCTGCTTTGAGTTCAAGTGCGTTTCCTTTCCGAATGGACATTGAAGGAAGAGGCTGAGTTTGACTTCGTCTTGAGATTGTATTCACATGTTAGGGGAGGAGGCGAGCGAGGATCTATTAATTGTTATAAGAAAATCAATGGAACTTGGGCACTTCGATGTTACCTTTGTTATATATTTTATTTGTTCATAAAGAAACTTGTATGAAGAAAGATTGAGTAGTGGTTCTTTCGTAAGTTATTCGTAGTATTATTTCTATTGGGAGGGGGGGATGAGCAGGCCAGGGAAGGGGGGGGGGTCAGTTTAAATGATTTTCGTTTTGATACTCCGTACAGGCAACCTCCAAATTTCTAGAGAACCCATCACAATCTTCTATAACATTATTGCTTCTACTTGGGGCCTTGACTTCTTCATATACATCTGTTATTTCTCTGAATATAAAAGAACTATAGGTTGGTTCCAGGGCTGCTGATTTTGCTTATAACTGAGCTTGACTCTTGTTCATTTATTTATAGATCAAGGCTTTAAGAAAGAAGAACAGGAAATCCAACGTGTATAGGAGAGCTTTGCAAAACCATAATTTAATTAGCATACAGACTCAATCTAACCTTTTCACCGAAAATGTCTCTTCTTGGAACCCTGCAGCTATCTTCTCTTTCGAACGCAGGGCTAAAAATTAACATCTACTATACTAGGCACTGGCCCCCGTGGGCAGAGACCAAACCCAGAAAGACTCTTTTTCTCAAGATACTACCTTGCGAAGTATATTAAATACTTCAAATCCAACCCCATCCTCCACAGTCAAAACCAAGAGAGCAACTGTCTACAACGAGGATGAATGAAGAGCACCAGTCACCACCAACAGATGACAACAGAGACAGGGTCCCCACTTGCTCCAATTCTAGTCTAAGACTCTGGTTCCTACTCTGAAATTATGAGAGAGATTGTAAATTTCTGGGGGAAAGTATCTATGGTTACGACAGTGAGATGCGAGAAGATTATAGAAGTTCGATAGCAAGAGAAAACGACAGTAAATTAACTTAGAAAGCGCTCGAGGTTCAGTAAAGTATGAAAGTAATATCTATCGTACACTAAAAGAAATATTAGGTACGAGAGAGAAGGGAAATCCGATTGTTTCTCATCGTCTCAATGACCCCCCTCTCGAAGCTGTTAATAAGCAATGAAAGCAAATGAAGACCGGGTTTGATGGTGTGGTCAGTCTTACTGAAAACTCTAAAGATATGTAGCATTTTATACGATTTACATTCTTCCCTAAATGAAATGGTTAAACACAAGGGTTAAAGATGAGTAGGAAACTCGCACTTCCCTCCTATTTCATCACTTGTGAAATTTCTCGAATGATATGAGATAGTAGAAAAAACACAAGTCGGAAGTAATAAGGTTGACTTTAATTGGAGAAATTGCGAGGGGTGATACTGGGGTGGAAAAGATTGTACAAAGGCTGAGAGATTATTGCGAGGGCAAAGGAGTGTTGGCTGCCACATTTTTGACTGGTATTTTGAAGATGTGAAGTTTGGGGTTTGAACTATGCTACCTCGGTCTGCATTTGAACAGAGGATTTCTTGCGAGGACCCATTCTTGATGGGCGATTCTTGAGGTATGTACGGTGTACGAATTATAGGAATTCAACAGGAAGAGTAAAATCATAAGTAAGTTGACAACGAAAAATAAAGTTTGAGGTACAGAAACCACTCCGTCACGTCTGTATTAATGGCTTCTCTCGGAGGAGAGAGTTTTCAATGACGCAGAAATTGTTTACTTGCTTTTTGGAAGAACATTGTCTAATACATCAAATAATTTCAGGCCGGCTTCTTTTTCATTTGTATCTAGCATGTCAAATGAAGCGCTTGAAAAATCATTCTTAAGGCAGAGTTCCTTAGTCGTGGTTTATTCCTGCTTGGAACAACGTAGGGAAAGGAGTACCCAATTGATCTCTAAAGGGTTGAAGTATTAAGAGTACCACTAATGGAGATAAACTGAAGGGATTTGGTAAATATCGCCAATGAATGAGAGTAAAATGGTTGTTTAGTTCAAGGAGGAGACAGTAATTCTCTACAATCTTCTTCAAACACTCTTCATCAGCTGGGAGAAATGGAAATTTCTCCCTCATTCTCCTAGATATTGGCATACATAAATTACTATTATCTGAGAAGATAAGGTAGGTAATGCTTAACCAAACGAGTATGGCTTTTTCTCGCGTGAAAGGAACATGAGGAGCAAAACATCCCGCGCCCCGTTGAGGGTAGAATAAATCTCAATGGGAAAACTAGGACTTGAAAGCGCAACCTCAGACGCCGAGTTGAAGAGACCCTTCTGAAAAATGATGAAGCAATTAGAAATATGTAGGTCAATTGACCTGCGCCGCTGCGCGATTCAAATAAAATAGTCAGGGTCGTTTCTCCTAAGTTCATTCAGGTTTAGGCCGACATCACGACGACCAAATGCAAATGAATGATTAATTTGAGTCGTGATTGATAACCATTACTCAAACACATCATCCTCGTGCTCTGTGTTTTCATATTTCTATATTTCCTTGCGAGGAAAAGCTTTGTAACTTGTACCTTTCTCGAAAACAATTCGGAACGCAGCTCGCCTACACTCGGCATCTCCAGGAGAAGGCTCGGGATCTCACAGGCAATTGAAATCCCGAAAAGAATGACGTCTGCAAGAAGCTGACTACCCAGCTACTGCTCGTACGAGTTGATGCATCTCCGCCCAAAAACCCTGACGAAGCACTTGGAATTTCTCATCATTCAAACAATTGAGATTCCATATATAATTTCAGAAGTCGCTGCTTCTTTGCCACTTACCTTTGGTTGTATATCAATCAACCAACACGCAAAACATTTAAGTAAAGACCCGCAACAGACCCCGAACCAACCAAATTTCGAGTCGCATCAACGACGAACGTACGACCACTAACATACGATCCATTGAACACCACCAAAAGCCGGAATCAGATTCCGTTCCATATTTAAAGAACTTGTTTGCTACTTCTGGACAATAAGCAAAATATCGAAAAGCTTTTTCGAAGCTCTTTTAACCACCGCAAACACAATTAGCCCTTCAATACCACCACAGTCAACATGAAGATTCTCACCAAGGAAGAAGAGGCTGCCCATTACAATGCCACCCTCAAAGGAGGAATTACAGGAGGACTTCTCGGTCTGACAGTAGTAAGTACTCACCAAAGCTCTTATCCGCTCTCTTCGAGCTTCGCAACCCCTCCATCAGCTCAATCGACCTCCACCTCCCCTCCTATGCGAAAGGAAACAAGAAGCTAACACCCATCCCAGGGCGCAGGAGTAGTCGTCGCATCCCACAAACGCTTCCCCACCTTCCGCCAACTCACCATTCCTCTAAAAGCCTTCCTAATAACCTCCTCCGGAACCTTCTCCGCAATCATCATGGCCGATCGCGCCTCTCGCGCCTACCAAGCAACAACCCACCCCGAGAACTTCTACAAAGATTCAGCCTCGCAAGCCCTAGAATCCTCTATCGCAAACCAAACCACATTACAAAAAGCAAAAGAATGGGGTCGCGAGAACCGATATCCAATCGTTACAGCCTCTTGGGCAGCTTCAATGGGTATCGCCTTCGGTCTTGTATCCAAAAATAAATACTTGACGGGCGCGCAGAAGCTGGTGCAAGCAAGAGTTTACGCCCAGGGACTGACTTTGGCGGTGTTGGTGGCGACGGCCATGTTTGAGACGGCTGATGCGAAGGGAGGGAAGGGGAGGTGGGAGAGTGTTATGGTTTTGGACCCTGATGATCCAGAGCATAAGCATATGATTGAGAAGAGGATACATCACGAGGCTTATCAGGGGGAGGATTTGTGGAGAGGTACGTTCCTATTTTTCCAGATACTTGATTTGAAATTCTTACTGACCCACCTGGAATAGATATGGTAGCTTCTGAGGAGCGGAAGATTGCCGCGAGGAAGAATGCTGTTAAGGCTGAGGAGGCTCTACATAAAACCCCCTCAAAATCAGCTTCCGAGAAGTCTGCATGAAGAAACTATGCTATTCTTGGATTGAACTTATGTTGGTCATTCGGGGACTTATGCTTTGGAAGAAAGAATGGCGAGTGGGAGTCGTAGGAGGACCGAGAGAGGGGAGAAAAGGAGTTCGATTTGCTGCATTGCGACGGCTGAATTGGAGTCACATCAAAGGGACTTGTTCTGTAAATATTGTTTTTGGAGTTTTGGAAAATGCCGGGGCGTGATTAATTACGGATCAGAAAAGAAATTCTCATGTTGTATAAAAATCAAGGTCAAAATCAAAAAAACAGCCCTTCAACTTGATGAATAATGCTAGTTTGACAATCTTATCTTTTACACTATTTATCACAATACCGAATAATTATCTTGACTACTCTGCTACTTGATAGTACCTTGGTATGAACACAACTAATCTCATATAAAGTCATAACATCATAAAAGCATAAAGTAGACCGACCACCAACATACGTTCGCCCGCTCGCTCAGCCAACATAAAATCTTTTGAAAAGAAAACCACCCGCGGTACACCTATACTAAACATCGATGCTAAAATGACTAATTTGGCTATAATACGCATGAACCGCCAACTCCAAAACTTGAACATCGCCAAACACTTCTCCCCCATCGAACCCACCTACAATGACAAGCCGACTATCGTGCAGTACAGCTCCGTGATAACCTCGAGGTTTAGGGGGTATCCCGTAAATTTTTCGTTTGTCCCAGACCATCGTTACTAGATTTAGAAGTAACACTTCATTTGAATATTCGACGCCGTCGTGACCTCCTATCACAAAGAGGTATGATCCTACAATGGTAGCTGTATGCGAGAGGCGAGGATATGACAGGGGAATATGTACCGATGAGAAAGTAAGCGTTTCAACATCAAATACCCATACATCTCGGAAACATTCCCCGCCATCTGATCCACCAAATATAATAAGCTTGCTACCAACCATGTTGGCAGTGTGATATCCTCGAGCCTTGGGTTTCGTTTTGTCCTCTGGTGAAGCGGATGAGGGGGCCGAGATGAGTTTCCACGACATTTTGTTGGTGTCCGCAACATCAAGTCTCCACACATCATTCAGGGCACGAACTCCATCTCCTCCCCCAAAAACGTATATTCCATTCCGGTATAAACATGCTGTGTGGGCTCTTCTTTTGCTTGGCTGCCGGTCTCCTCCTATGCTCGGTTTGCTCCACCTGAAGTTGACGGTATCCAGTACGTAAACGTCGTTATAATAGGCTGGTCCATCACCCCCTCCAAAAACCACTAATTTCTTCCCCACCGCTGTACATGTCATCGCTCGTAAAGGCACAGGTATTTCTCCACAGACAAAGGGGCTTGAAAAGTAAAATGCGTCTGCATCCAGCACGTATAGTTCGTTGAAACAACTCCGAGAATCACAACCACCAAATACGTAGATATTCGACCCTATCAATGTACTTGTATGTGCTCGAAGGGATGTATGAGAAGCGCCGGAAACCGGGGCACGCGACCAGTACATGCCACTTGCAGGGGCAGGTTGCACGTTTGGTGCTGTCTTCGGATCGGGTAGAGGTGGAAAGGCAACGTGGGGACCGCGTGCAGGACGTTGAGCTGGAGTAACATTTCGTGCAGGTGTGGGAGATGGTGTGCCTTCGAGGAGCTTTGGTTTGGCTGCTATTGCAGATGTGGAACGTAGGTTCATTGGACGTGAGGCTATTGATGCTGCGTGCGACGAAGGGGGACCAGAGTTACTAGAAACGGCCGGAGAGAGGGGATTGTCCGCTCTCTTCTCCGCTCGTGGTGTTGCTCTACCACTTCCATTGCTCGTATGAGTCGATGGCGACCTGACCGCTTTGGGAGACTCGTGAGATTCGTCCTTCTGTGTTTGGAGTGACTGGGAACGCTGACGCAAGGCCAGTTCCGATGCCTTCTTCCGTCGGTCCTGGCTCTTGGTCGAGAGATGTCCTGGCGTATGACTTCTGTTAGGGGTATGATGCTCTCGCGTATCTCGCGGAGGCTCTGAGTCTTCTGGGATATCTTGTGGTCTGGTATCGGATGGGGACAGTTGGATTATCTTCTGGGAGCGAACCAGCTTCCCGGCGGTCTTGATGGAAGGTCTTCTCTCTCTCTCGGGTTTTTGCGAATCAGCCATTGTGGATGCGCCTGGTGGATCGTGAGCTGGAGCTGAAGTAGGAGCTCGTGCTTCTCATTGTCCGTTCAAGCGTCGGGCCTGCGAGTAACGTCCAGAGCAAGGAGGAAGACGGGGGGGTTTTTTTTTCGTTTAAAGGGTGGTGGTGGTGGTGGTGGTGTCGGTCCAGGAGTTTGATTGAAGGTCGAGCTGCTGGTGCTGGCGCATGAACTTTGAGGCAATGTCCGCCCCTGTCCCGTCCAGTGGAGGTTTGCAGGTGTAGTAGCTGGGTTTCAAGCGATCTGCGGGCCTGCATCACGGTCATCCATCCAGGACTCTGGCAGTTGAGTGCAATGCACAGCGGAGAGCGGCAGTGCTCAAACTCTTTCCCAAAACGGCAATTGCTGAAGTTATCCAGACTTGGTTCAAAGATTCCATTTGTTTACTCCCGTCTGGAAGGTGACATGTAATATGCGGGGTGATACTGTCTGTACCTGGCTGCCATGGATGCAACCAAAAGAAAAAGCCCGGCGGAGACTCTCCAGGGCTCGCCAGTCCAGCGGGAGGAGCTTATGTTGGATGATAAAAGCGGCGGGAAATACAAGTACTATTTCTTGTTACTTGTAACGCTCCTTTGTTGAGCAGTCTAGAAGATATATCAAGTTAATTACCTAACTTGAAACTAGAAATAATTACTCTACTTTAACAATAAGAACTGCAATTTTTTCCAATCTTAGAGAATTAGAACAATCAGCGTATTCATAGCTATTCACTGCCGCTTTCATTGAGGGGCTGAGGTGCACCAGCCACAAATAGAAAGAACCCCCCGATAAGCTCTTTTAAAAAAGTGAGGGGATCTTCAAACTCAACCTCAACTTCAACTACTCTATTCCACGTCTTACTTATCTGCCAATTTCCCAAAACCTTTCTTTATTTGGGATTGGATCTTTGTCATGGCGGAGGAGCAAGCAAATATTGAGGCAGATGGCACACCTAGTGCAACAGCACCCGGAGCGTCGTCCCTCAAGAGACCAGCAGAAGTGCCCCCAGAGGAATTGCATGCGTCGCAGACAATCTTGCCTGAAGAGTCTACCCATTTGGAGCATGGAAATACTGCAGAAAACGGATCAAACGGAAACAAAGAAGCCAGTGCACCAAAAAGAGCTAGAATAGAAGAGCTAAAGTCGGAGCTGGTGGACGAGCCGATGAAGGATGCTGGCGATGCCCCCAAGGTTGACAGTCAGGACAAGGTCAGAGGGATTGCAATGGTGAAGGCTGAGTGAGTTCCCATAGCCGCTCTATTTCTTTGAGACATTGGGAAAGAACTCGTATTAACCAATTCAGGTATCTCATTGACACCTTCAAACGATCGGCAACAACCACGAACCTCGGCCCTGCTGGCGATGACGACGCGGAAGCAAAATCCTCTCGAGACTCAAGAGATAACGGCAACGGAGGGAAGAAGGGAAAAGCAAAAGGCCAAAACAAAGATCGCAAGTTTGGTTCTTGGTACGATGCTATCAAACTATGCAATACTGTAGCCACTGCAAATGAATTCTCGCCGAAACATTGTCAGTTTGGTGAGAAATGCAAAGCATCACACGATTTAAGGGAATATTTAGCAAAGGGCAAGAGTGAAGATTTGACAACTTTCGGCGCGAAATGTCCAGTCTGGGAGGTTAACGGTCGATGTCATGCCGGATGGAAATGTCGATTTGTGGGAAGTCACTCTAAAGAAATTGTGAGGGAAAATGGCCGAAAAGAATTAGTTCTGATAGAGGACGAGAATGTGGCGAAGCCAGGGGACGATGATGAAAATCGAAAGGGCGTTGTTAACGTGAGTAAACAACCTGCGAATAAGCTCGACTTCAAGCACCTGTTCGCACACTGACAACTTCTGTAGGTTGCGACATCTCAAGAGAAACAGGATCTGGCGAGAAAGAGAATGAAATTGGACAAGTCAGAAGCATGGCTCGATTGGATGGAGAAGGATGCAAGATACATGGAGAAAATCCACCAGGCAAAAAAGGACGAGTCTGTGGAGCAAAAAGAGGAAAACAGAGCCCAGTTTGTAGAACCTCCGTTTTTACCATCTGAAAAGCGAAGAATTTATTACGGCCCGGAAACCCCAGTTCTCGCCCCTCTTACGACTCAAGGGAATCTTCCTTTCAGACGATTATGTGTAGGACTTGGCGCTCAATTGACTTATTCAGAAATGGCAATGAGCTTACCACTGATCCAAGGGCTTAGGCCAGAGTGGGCATTAATGAAAGCACATGAAAGCGAGATCTCCCCGCCACGATACACCCCTCAGTCGATTGTTCAAGGATATGACAATTCCAAGGATCTTAAATTCGGCGTACAAATATCAGCAAACAAGCCCCAAGGAGCCCTCAAGGCTACCGAAGTACTGTCAAAGTTAATCCCAAATCTTCGAGTCATTGATCTCAACTGTGGGTGTCCGATTGATTTGGTCTTTCGTACTGGAGCGGGATCCGCATTACTAGATGCTCCTACAAAGATGGAAAAAATGATTCGTGGTATGAATGCAGTATCAGGGGAGGTTCCAATCACGGCAAAGATCCGAACAGGAACAAAAGATAACAAGCCAACAGCCCAAAAGATCATTGAGCGTTTAGCATTTGGAAATGTCGAGTCAAAATCTCGCCTTGGAGCTCCTGGTTGTGCTGCTATTACCTTACATGGACGTAGCAGACAACAAAGATACACGAAGAGCGCGGATTGGTCCTATATTGCCGAATGTGCTGCTTTGGTTAAATCATACAACGACGAAAAGGATCGATTGGCTGATACGATTCAAGAACCTGACGCGCGTACACTTCCTAACGCTCCAGATGGAAGAATGTACTTTATTGGTAATGGAGATTGCTACTCACATGTCCAATATTACGAAGGTATACAAAAGGGTGGTGTGGATTCAGTCATGGTGGCGCGAGGAGCACTTATTAAACCTTGGATCTTTGAGGAAATCGAGAAAGGTCAATATCTTGACAAGAGTGCTTCAGAGCGTCTTGGCTATATTGAACAATTTGTTCGTTTCGGTCTCGAGGCATGGGGAAGTGACGAAGTTGGTGTTGGAACAACCCGAAAGTTTCTCCTGGAATGGCTCTCTTTTGCCTGCCGCTATGTTCCTGTTGGGTTGTTGGAACACTTGCCACCAAGCTTACAAGACAGACCTCCTGCGTATCGTGGAAGAAATGAGATGGAGACTTTGCTCGCCAGTGACAATTATCTGGACTGGGTCAAGATCAGGCAAGTTTTTAACCTCACGAATTCGGAATTGTTGCTAATAATCATGCAGTGAGATGTATCTTGGCAAAGCGCACAAGGACTTCCGCTTCCAACCAAAACACAAGTCGAATAGTTATGAGATTGAGGCAGAGGGATAATCTAGGCCGTCGCATTTGCACGTCAGTGGCAGGTAGAATAAAATAACTGGGGCATGAAAAGGGGAGCATATCATTACGACGTAGATTTAGGGAATTTCTGGCTCGTGTAATGGAGACATGATGCGAAAGATCAACCCACTCAATCGCATTAGATATTTCAATCAAAATTTGAAAATTGATATCAACATTAGACTCTGCAAAAGTAGTATGCAAAACAAGTTCTTTCTAGAATTGTTGCGGTTTTTATTGTGGACTCGGACATTCCAGATCCTTTGCTCTGTGTGGATAGGTTCGCTTTCCATTAGTGGTGCTCACCACGCTGGTCATACCTTTGTTCACAATCCTCCAGTCTACAAGCTCAGCAAGTCGACACGAGACCAAAGCTACCCTTGAAAGAACACGCTGAAATCAGTTCAATCAAGGCAAGAGCGATGGAGGGATATGCACGGTTTAGTCGGTCAACACCAAAAGCGCAGATGGAGGAATAGCCAGTGGATTACTCATTAAGGAGATATATGGATGTCTAAGGGATATAATAATTACAGGGTATTTAAGAATAAAATACACAAAATACTCCTTTCTGTAAAGCTTAAGAGGCATTAATAAATACTTCAGGTTAGTAACTACCTAAGTAGTCGCGATAAACGACTAGAGAGGAAACTATAGCATTCTAAATAGATAAAAGGTCGTTTACTACTAAATCGGAAATCGTAACGTAAATCATAAAATTTAAATAGCTACTTTATAAATAGGAAATATAGGAGTTTTTAAGTTAAATTCTCTTATTTTTAAAACTTCTAGAGCTATAAATTAATACTTTAGTATTAAATCTTACTATTAGCTATATAAAACGTAAAGATAGTATAAAATTTAAATTATATACTATAAATTAGCTCTTTATAAAGGATCTTTACTATTATCTCTTTTTAACTTCTATATAGTTTAAGGTAAATAAGAGTAAGAGAGTATATATATATAAGTAAGAGAAGAAGAGAAAGAGAGAGATAGAGAGAAGAAGAGAGGTAATGTTTACTATCTAGTACTTACGCTAGAAGGAATGTTCCTTCGAAAAGTTTATAATATTTTCTCTTTTCCTTTCTCTCCTTTCTCTTTCTCTCTCTCTTTCTCTCTTTCTCTTCCTCTCTCTCTTTCTTTTTCTTACTATTATTATTATCTTAGATTTTTTAATTCTATTATTCTTACTACTATTTCCTTCTTAAAAAGAAAGAAGTAAGAGAAAGACTAAAATGATTCAAGTTCTATTTTAGTTTAGAGCTTCTTTATATTGTCAGGACTTGTAGCAAATGCTATGAATTGAACTACAGAGGTGTCTATGTACAAGAAGATTCGATTGTCCTTTCCAGAGCAGAGTCCTTGCCACCTTATATACTTAGTCTACTCATTCTAGAGGATTCTGCCACGTATTCTTTCCAAGGTTCTGTCAAGTCAATGCGTTGCGATCAATGCGTTGCGTTACTAAGCGAGGTCACGTGCTCACGTCGCTGGAGTACTCTAAGACTTACTCTACAGGTGCAACCCTTGACATATATAAGACCTAGGAATTAATAAGCTAAAAGTAAATCTCTCTAAGAACGAGAGAGATATATTAGTAGGCTTATATTATTCTAAGTATACTTTAACCTTTTTAACTTATAGCTTTTACGATTTATAACTTATACTTTTATAGTAAATAACCTTTTATATATTTAGTCTATAGTATTAACTTATAAAAAAGAGAAAAAGTGTTATAAGTTAGTAAGAGTATATTTTATATTATAAAACTACTCTTAAGTAAATATCTAGAAGTTACTTAATATCTCTACTCTACTATATTTTATACTATATAGTAATAAGTCTAGTAAGTTTAATTACTAAGATATATTATTTAATAGTATATAGAGTAATTAAGTTACTTAAATAAAGTACTCTACTATAAGGAACTTAGATTAAGAGGATTAGGTTAACTAGAGGCTTAGTAAGTATATAGTCTTAGTAGAGCGACAGGTATACAAATATAACTCGACGGTAGCTCGTAAGCAGGCTAACACTACTAATACTATAGATAGTTTCGAGAAGTATATAGATAGAAGAGAGTATTCGAGAGTTCTAGGCCTATATAACTATAAGGTAGACGAAGATATAATAAGGTATCGTTTATTCTATATTCTAATAGAATACTAATTATTCTACTATATCTACTATAAGAAACTAAATAAGTAGTAGAGTATATAGACGTAATAGAACTACTAGTATTCTATTATAATATAGAATAATCGATACCTCTCTTATATCTCTATCTAATCTTCTAGTTATATATATCTAGACCTCTTAAATATCTCTTTCTATCTCTATATTCCTAGTATCTCTATATTTCTAAAAACATCTCTAGTATCTCTAGCTTCGACCTAGTTATAGACTACTATCGAGCTACTATTATATACTCTATACCTCGCGGATATCCCTCGCTTACTAAGCCTCTAGTTTACCTAACCCTCTTAATCTAAGCCTCTTATAAATACCTCTCTCTCTAGATTCTTGTCTCTAAGAACCCGCTACCTATATACTAGCTTACTATCGAGAATAGCTCTTTATTTCTAGATATTTATCTTTTTAAAAGAGGCGTAAATAAATATAAATATAAATATAAATATAAATAATAGAATTAAGCTATATACCGTTATAGACCTAGCTATAACTTATTCGTTCTAAGTCTTCTATATTTATAAATAATAGAACTAAGCTTTCTACTATTATAGCTCTAGCTATAAATTATCTATTCTATATCTATTATATTTACTTATTTATTAATAAGCTAATTTATAATAGCGTGATTTATAAGCTTTAGTAGACTAGTATATAGTTCTAGATCTTTCTCTTATTTCTCTTCTTCTTTCTTTTCTAATTCTACCTCTAACTTTCTCTTCTAATTCTCTTATTAGAGCGTGTAGTAAATACTCGTGAATTGAACTATAGAGGCAGACTTTATATAAGGACGAACAACTACTGTTCCAAAGCAGAGTTCCGACGCTCTCTATATACAACAGAACTAGCTACGTGTCCTCTTTAAGTATTACGTGTGCTATGAACATTAACTCTACAACCCTACTATTACTACTACTACTACTACTACTACTCGTCGCTAGGTAACTAAGACTACACCACGGGTGTAACCTCTTATATCTCTTATCTAGTTTCTTTATTCTTATTTTAATTCTTAATTAACTTCTAAATTATATCTTTTCTCTAGCGCTATAGTATTACTCCTTAGTTAGTAGTACCTTCTACTAGCTTATTATAACGATTCTTAAACTAACTAACTAAGGTAACTAAGTATCGCTAGAGTTTATTCTTATAAAGAGGTTTAATCGCGAACTAGGTATTTACTCGAAGGTAAACTCGTCACTTAACTATAAAGCTGTTAAGGTATTAGTAACAATGTAATATTAAGTTAAGCACGAAGCTTCTATCTAATAGTAGACGTGCTAGTACTATATAGAACCTTCCTGCTTATAGATCTACTCTAGATCCTAGGACCTCTTTAGATCTCTAGGGGATCCTTAGAGATCTATTACGTGATTATAACTATATAAAATCCTTAGATCGCTTAGCTAACCTAGGCGACCTTTCTAATACTATAAGAGTATATAATAGTACTTAACCTATTAGAGCGCCGCCTAGTCTTTACTAGTTATATATATATATAATTTATAATACTATTCTCTTCTTAGCCTAGTATGTCTCTATACTTAAGTATAACCTAGGAAATGTTATTAGAGAGCTAGCGGCCCTCTCCTATTATAATGTTTTTAATAATACTATAAGTAGATACTTATAAAAAGAAGAAAGAAAGGTTTTAACTTGCTAATAACATCGAAAACATCTAATATAAAGTTATAGTCTATTCTTAATACTTCTTATAAGGCTAGCGATGTCTTATAGACGAATCCTAATCTAGCTATTACGCTAAATACGTTTATATAAAGTCGAAATATAATAGAGGTAGTAATTCCTAGAATAAGAGCGTCTCTACTAAAAAAGAGTAGGAATCTCTAGATACTAAGAAGAAGTGTCTATAAGATAAAGAGAAGGCTACTATAGCTAAGATCCTTCGGCTACGAAAGTAGTAGAAGTTTATCTAGAAGCGTTATAAGGAAATAGCTTGTTAGAGACTTAAATTTATTAATAAACTTAATACTATAGAGGAATTAGAAAAGAGTTAATAGAAGGAACAGGAAGATAGAGAGAAGTAAGAGGCGGAGACCGCCTAGCTAGCTACTCTCTACACCTCTACTACGTCCGACCTAATTCCCGGCCTAGGTCTTAACTCTAGTTTCTTTAAAACTTTTCCTACTAACCACGCGCTATAGGTAGACTTAGGTTTTAAGAATAGAACTTCTTAAGTTCCGCCGAGTACTAGCTAATATTCTCTTTTAGTTTCTAAGTATTCTCTAAATATAGATAGTCTAACTATTTAATTAAATACTTAATCTTATCTCTAATAAGTCTATAGTTAAGAATCTTCTTAACCTTATACTTAGTATTTAGATTAACTAGCTAGATCTCTATAAGTAGAGCTAGTAGTACTTCTAGTAGTACTAGTTTAAGAAGTAAGATATAGAATACTAGAAAGATATTTATTATTTTTAGTAGAGCTAGTTTATAATTTAAAGGTTCTTTTACTTATTTAATTTTAAATAGTCTAATATATATATAGTCTAGTTTTCTACTTAGTCTCTTTATATTAATGTTTTTCTACTATAAGTAAACTTTATCTCTCTCTTTT
>LKTO01000857.1:0-16160 GCA_001399465.1 Hymenoscyphus scutula
CCCCCCCCCCCCCCCCCCCCCAAAAACGTTCCTCTGCCAGCTTTCCCATGTAATTCCAACCCCAAAGAACTTCATAGCCAATGGTATTTCAATCATCCAGCGAGTACAGTCGGGTACTTGTCCGAAACTAGCAGGTTGACAGCAACCTGTGGGGTGCGGTACAGCCCAACATCGATGGCGTCTACGGGATGCTCCTCTACTAACCCACAGTCCGAGATCCCCCTTGATACACCGGGTGGCGAGAGGCGAATGGGAGAGTTCTCCCTTGAGATCAAGGCGGATATTTAGGGCTCAGGCCGCCAAAAACGGGGCTTTTCCTCTCATCAGTCCAGGTACGCAAAGGCTAGCAACTATGTTCTCGGGTGATAGGTCATCGTTTAGTGACATTCCTATCTGAGATTGTATGGTGCGCTACACGACCGAAATGGCGTGCAGTCAGTATCTAGAATTGGAGGAAATAACTTTAAATCTTATCTTTCTACTTCAACCGTCGGCACTTGGGCTTATGATCTGCAGGGAAAGCACCATTGTTGTGCTTCCATGCATATTGTTCTTCTATCGCTTCTACTGCAGCAAACTCATTACTTCCACATCCTATCAGGTGCAAGGACCCTGATTAACCCACGAAGTTCTGGATTTGCCAAGTACTATTCATCAAATGACTTTCTCGCTGTTGAGTCTTCCATACCGGCGGTGGGCTTCCAATTTCATGTAGGATGCTCCAAGGGTCACTACTATTACAGAAGGTGGTCTAGAACAAGTCAACACCACTCATCTACTCAGTTGTGATGTGGTGTGCAAGTCATCTTGGCAGTCAGTTATGGTGTACAACGACCGATCATGCTATCTACCTTGCATGTGAGTAAGTGATCTTCACTCCTTGGTGGTTTTAGGGAATATATAAGGAGGTAGATGATCTCCTTTTCATATTGCCCTTTCTCATCACCAGCATCAATCCACTCCTCCTCAGTTCAACCAACCCAGTAGCATTCAATCCTAGGTTATTAATTATGGCCCCTTACTTTGCAAAGATCGCCGCTTTGGCAGCAATTGTTATCCCATTCGTTCTTGGTGCCCCAACAAGCACCCACCACCTCAAGATCCGCAACCCTGATGCTACCGATATTGTGGCAGACAGTTACATTGTCGTATACAACAAAGATGTCACAGCTGAGGTGATCTCTTCTCACGTCGAGAATGTCAATGCTTTGGTATCCAAGCGTGACACCACATCTGGAATTGAAGCCACTTATGAAATCTCCGACTTTAAGGGATACGCCGTCTCTGCCGATTTGGAGACCATCAACGCTATTGCTGCTTCCCCGGAGGTACTTGCCTCCAACAAAACACTCCCAGTCCATATTCTTACCATCATTAGGTTGCCTACGTCGAGAAGAACCAAATCTACACCACTCAAGCAATCACCACCCAGACCGGTGCCCCATGGGGTCTTGGCCGTGTCTCCCACAAGGCTGCTGCATCTACTACTTCTTTCCCTTATGACTCAACTGCTGGTGCCGGTGCCACCGTCTACGTTGTTGGTGGGTCCTCTCCCAGTTATTACCCCTCCTTGTGGTTTGTTTCGGGATGATTGAGATACAATTTCACCCTCAGAAATCTCACTTCCTTCTCACGCAACCCTGTTTCGTTCTAGTTTCTTCATACAAAAAAAACTTCTATAAATAGCATAACTGACTCCAAGATCGTCTTCAGACACTGGTGTCTTGATCACCCACTCTGAATTCGAGGGCCGTGCTACCTGGGGGGCAAATTTCATTTCTGGCTCACCTGTAAGTAATTCCCGAAGAGAAAGTTAATAGTTCGCATTGCTAATCAATATTAGAACACTGACGAATATGGACATGGTACCCATTGCGCCGGTACCATTGGAGGCAAGACCTACGGTGTTGCAAAGAAGGTCAGCATTGTTGCCGTCAAGGTTCTTGACAAATCAGGATCTGGAACTACCGCTGGTGTTATCTCTGGTGTCCAATGGGTTGCTACCAACCACAAAACCAAATCTGTTCTGAGCATGTCTCTTGGAGGGTCTTTCTCTTCCGCCATGAACTCCGCTGTGGCAGGTGCCGTTTCTGCTGGTGTAACCTCCGCCGTCGCCGCAGGTAACTCAGGAGCAAACATCTCTGGATTCTCTCCGGCATCTGAGCCATCTGCCATAACCGTCGGGGCAATTGGCTCCAACAACGCTCGTGCTTCATTCTCCAACTATGGTGCTCTTCTCGATATCTGGGGACCGGGAGTTAGCGTTTTATCCGCTTGGATTGGCTCTAACACGGCTACTAATACGATCAGCGGGACTAGTATGGCGACGCCACATATAGCTGGTTTGGCTGCTTATCTTATTGCTCTTGAGAATCTCGCTACCCCTTCGGCTGTCCTTTCTCGCTTAACTGCTCTCGCCACCTCTGGCCAAGTCACTGATGTCCAGAGCTCCAAGAACCTCATTGGTTACAATGGCAATGGCGCTTAAATGTCTCTTTAGAGCTATTTAAGAAAGAGAGGTGGATATTCTTGAAAGAGAGAATTGCATTGGATACGGAGTGAACTTTTACTTTTGCTCATTGGTTCAAAGAGGCGGATTCTGCATTGTGGCTGGATGGCGAGAAGAGGGGTATCTTCTGCTGGTTGAGTAGGAGTGGTTTAGTTGTAATTGTTATAAATACATGTTCAAACCCAAAAGTAGCTTCTAGTGAACGGTATGTTTTGTTGCGATGTGAAGTTTGTGGACGAGCTATCACAAGATATAAAGTCTCAAGAAGTGAGGGAAGCAAACACTACTTGAGTTGTTCCTTGTGCCTCTCAAGTATAGCTTCTTGAACCTATAAAGAATTGTTTACTACTAATCGTAAATCGCACAGCGCAAATTGCAAAAAGGGGTCAAGAATATTTTAAGCGACTAATATATAGACCTTGTTTTAACATATTTCCTATCTACTCCGATTTCTGTTTCTTATTCTCTTACTCTTACTTCTTACCTATTTATGTCCTTAATTCTTAAGAGGAAACATTTACTTCTCACTTAAATAGACGAGAGTATTAGCTCTTTCTAACGTCTCTATTATCTTCTTCGTTCTAGAAGCGAGAAGTAAGAAATTCTTTATTTTTAAATAGTTTAGAATAGAGAATAAAGAAATAAAAAGAAGAGAAAGAGAGAGAAAGAGAGGCTCTTAATAGTTAGAAAAAGTAGTAGTAAATCGTATAACGTGGTTTATCAGCGAGTCGATCATATCACCGAGTCGATCACTAAAAATACATACAAAAAACGTCTGTGCAACCCTAGTAAAAATCTGCAATTCTTAATTAAAATTAATAAAATTAAAAACTTTACTTTATTACTATATAAATAAGTGATTTTGAAATTTTGGGACGCTTACTAGTTATAACTAACGATTTGCTTAAAATTACCCCTGTATTCATTAAATTTTTTTAATTTCTTTAATAACTTAGCGGTTATAATTAGTTAGTATCTAAGATTTCTACTATTACTTATATATAATATAATAAAGTAAAGTTTTTAATTTTATTAATTTTTATTAAGAATTGTAGATTTTTACTAGAGTTGTATAGACGTTTTTCGTATGTATTTTTAGTAATCGACTCGGTGATATAATCGACTCGCTAATAAACTACGTTATATCTATTAGTCTATTAATCTTAGATAATTAGAATAATTAAATCTATTAACTATAGATAGAAAAGTAGTAGTAAATTATATCTGTTTATATAATATAATTACTCTAGATAATTAGAATAATTAAATCTATTCTCTTTTTTTATCTCATTTCGCTTATCTTTTAGTATAAAACGTATACTTCTTAACTTTACCTTACTTAAACTTCTTCTAACTTTTTACCTATAGAATCTTTAAGAAAATTAAGTTAATAGAATTAAATATTAATCTAGAATTAATATTATGATTTAACATTAAAAGCTTTCAAAAGCGTTAAGGTATAAAGATTATAGAGTGTTTTCGTTGAGTTTGAATTTAAAAGTGGCTAGTGTCTATAAGTAGTGGATACCTATGCAAGCCCTTGTGGTCATTATTGAGCCTGAAATACCGCACGCAAAGTATCAACGACTCAACCATCGGAACAAAGAAGGCCTTTTTTGGACAGGCTATTTCTTTAATGGTGACTTGAATACGTTCAGTGAGTGTAAAAAATTTTCATTTCTGTTTACCTTCGCCTTCCTGTTTCTTAAGAGTCAAAAATTTCTTGAGGGCACGAATACAGCGTCTAGAATATACGTCTGATGTTCTATTTAGCGTCTTAAGTTATCAGCTCGTGTTGATTCCCCTTGTTATATACTAAATGATGGGTCATGTGTGTTTCCTACGGTAGTGCTCTTCGCTATGAGAAGCCTAAGACGGTATTAGAGGCTATATGAGGCGAGAGTTTCATCTTTTACATATAGAATCTAGAGAAGAAGAGTAATTCTCTTGGTATGGGGTGTCGCTTGCAGCGATCCTTCTACTCTTCCCACAATTAAACATTTACTTTCAAGTAATGTAAAAATTCAGTTCAAATTCAAATGGAGATGAGAGTACAAATGCCATCGAGAAGCATTAGATCTTCGTGGAAAGTTTTCCAAACACATATACATCCCAGGTCTGTCAGAAACCTTTCGTTCTCCCAAAATACAATTTCAGGTTTAAAGCTGATATCTTGATAACAGATACTAAGTCATTTCTTCCCTTGAGAGTCTGGGAATAGAGCTGCCCGCTATCTTCGATTGCTAAGTACCCTGTAAAAAGACCTGGAATACAAGTTGCAAGCTTCAGAGTAGTATATAAGTTGTGATCAATGTGATAGAATTGCATGTAGGAGTAATAGGGGGGTAAATTCAGGATCCTGCCTATATACAATTGATAGTAGAATGGCTTGCTCCTGGCCTAACAAAACATTAGTGGAAACGAGTGGGACTTGGCCGCAGTGTGAAAAATGATTAGATTAGATTAGATTAATGCCTATTAATTTAATCTAATCAAGGGTTTTAAGGCGTTAATCTTAATCTAACCTAATCTGATCATCATTAATCGATTAATAATTGATTAATTAATTAATGTCGGCCCGGTAGTATCGAAGGCCGGGCCGAGGCTCTAGAGTAGCGAATTCAATATTCCGAGAGCGTAGTTTAGCTTTACTTATAACTAAGTAACGGAATTGACTATAGTATCTACTCCCCTCCTCTCTAAATAAAATATAGCATAATAGATAGTTTTTAGTAAAGCGCTTCTATAAATTTAGTATATACGCTACCTTTTATTAAAGAAGTAGTTACTAGCCTATAAAGTTAGAGATTCTATATAGAGAGAAGAAGAGAAGAAGAGAAGAAGAGAAGAATAGAAGAAGAGAAGAAGAAGAAGATAGAACTAGATTATTAGTATAACTACTTTTTTCTTAATATATATATATATATAATATAGTTTATCACCGAGTCGATTATATTATCGAGTTGATTACTTTTCCTTAGTATTACTTTCTAAAACTTTAATATATGTTTTCTTTAACTATTTACTATAGAAATTTAAATCTAAGAAGCGCGAATTACTCTAGCTATCGAGGCTATTCGATCGTCTAAAAAACTAAGTAAACGCTTCGCGATAAAGATCTATAAAGTACTATATATAACTCTTTCTAATAGAATAGCTAGCTAAACCTATCGCTCTAATTCTTAAGCTAATTATTATAAGTTAACTAAGTTAGAAGAGAAAGTAATTATTTAGTATATACTTAATATAGATTCTAGAGAATTTATACTCTAGCTTACTAGTATAGAAGATATAGCTAATTTTATTCTTAAATTATAAGAGAGAAGACACGTTAGTAAGTATTAGTATATTTAAGATAAAGAGAGTATTTCGAGTTATTTTTATTTATCGATAATCTACTAGTTATAGACTATACTATTAATAAATATCTATTCTAAGCCTTAGCGATTATATATATCGCCTCGATAGCTATTTACTATAGAATATCTCGTAATACTAGTATAACTTTAAAGTTGTTAAACTACTTCTATATAAATAATTTACTATAATCCTCTAAGAAATCGACTAATTAGAGGATACTATTCTATATTATCTGTCTAATTAGATTACTAGAATCTCTTATAATCTCTACTTATTCCTTACCTTCTATTTTCTACATTTCTACTAAATTATAAATTTCGCTAAATCTATCATTTTCGCTCTATCTATATATTTACCTTAATCTTATACTTATTAGTATCGATTAGAGCTTTAAGAGTACTATTCGCCTTACTTTTAGTTATAGAATTAGCGAGATTATCTTTATCTTCGATTTATATAATATAGTTAATATCCTTACGCTTAAATACTTTATAAAGGTATATAATATTAAATATAAGTCTCTTCTCTTTTATAGTATCTAGTTAAGTAAGATAGTTATATAAGAATCTTAAATCTATATAAATCTTAAGCGGAATCGTATTATTAAGAATAAGTCTTAGTATAGTCTTAATTATTATTACTATATTAAATCTATTACTAATAGTATATAGTTCTAATACTAGTATACTCTAGATAACTCTCTTATACTTTATAGAGCTCTAGTATAAGATATTAATATTACTCTAACTATCTATTAGAGTAATAAGGTATCTAATCTAGAAGGTATAGTCCTTATTATTAGTAAAAGCGCTATCTATAAAAACTATAATTTTAAGGCTGTCGCTTAATTTAATATATTTTAGACCTCGATTAGAATTTTTAATCTACTATTAAATATACTTATTTAATTAGCTAATCTCTTTAGAATCTAGGTCTATATTCTAGACTAAATATAAGAGGTTAAAAGAGACTTTAGGTTAGTATAAGCTAGTAATATATACTTCTCGAGTCTATTATACTCTATATTCGTTCTTATTAGTAGTAAGCTTTAATTTATTAATTTACTTCTTCTAGCTTAAGTATATCGATCTATCTTATACTATAGTAATATTATCTCTATTAAAGTCGAGAGAGTAATTAGTATAAGTTCTTTACGTTTCTTAGCTTTAAATTCTATCTTCTTAAGTTCTACTTCTTCTTATTCTACGAATTTTTCATCTACTAGAATAAGAGTATTATTAGTTTAGAGTTCTACTAAACCGAAGGCGCTATCGAATATTAATTCGTTAGCGATAAATAAGTATAGATTATAGGTTAATAAGACTATCTTTAAAGAATTATAGATAGTACTTACTATACTTAGTAAACTAAAAAGCTTCTAATTTAGAGATATTATACTAGAGTTTAAGGTTCTTAATAATCTTATTAAGCTATTATAGTATATATAGGTTAGTAGAAGGATTTATAAATAATCGACGATTTAACTTCTTACTAGTCTAAAGATATACTTACTTAATATTACGAATTAAGAGCCTTAATTTCTTCTTTTTATAATTACTTAAATTACTTTTATTAAGTAGATTCTTAAGTATAGTAATAGTAAGAATTAGACGTTAACTAATATATTAAATTATAAGTAATTTTATAATAATAAATTTCTTTCTAGTATCGCTCTAGACTTTAATAATTAATCTTAATTTATATAAGCTATCTAGTTTAATTATATAATAGAATTTAGAGTTAAATATATATATATCTTTAGAGATCTCTAATCTATTAATTAAGTTAAATCCTTAGAGCTTCTTAAATCTAGCGATTTTAGCTAAATCCTCTAGAGAGAGTTTATTAGTTATAAAGTATATTAGTATACTATATATATATATACTATAGCGATAATAATCTTATATAGTTAATCTCTCTTACTAGTAGACTTAAATCGTACTTCTAGCGCTAGCTATAGTCGCTCTAGTTCTAGTATATTAGATATATTCTAAGCGTTTAATTATAGTACTCTAGAAGGCTCTAGAGTTAGCGATTATAGACCGACTACTTCTAGTTCTAGGTTATCTAGTCTAATTTCTATAGTAATTTCTTTATAATATAGCTTTACTACTATAGATCGAAATTATAAGACTCTATTTAATAGCTTTATAAAATAGTTCTTATCTTCTATATAAATAAGAGAGTATAGATCTATCTATTTATCTAACTCTCGATATACTATAATATAATAATTAATTAGTAAGTTCTTTAGATATAATATAATTAGTCTATTTCTTAATTTAAGAGTATCTTAAACTTATCTTTATACTATAATCTTATAAGCTTCTACTATATTTTAAGAGAGTAGATCTTCTACTATTATATATATATATATACTAAATACTAGTAGTATAGATATAAGACTATTTAGTTCTACTATATTATTAATAGTCTTAATTACTATCTATAATTTAAGATATTTATTAATAGTTAGTATCTCTTAAGATATTACTTTATATATATAATAAAGTAATCTATAGTATCGCTCTACTATATCGATTAAATTATATACCTCTACTAGTACTACTTTTACTATTATATCTATAGTTCTTATATATAACTAGAATTCGTAACTATAGAATTAAGTTTCGATATTATAGATTACTAGATCTAGAGGATCTAAAAATATATAGACCTAGTTTCTAGCGAAGGTCTTTTATATAGTCTTTATAGATATATCTTTAATCTAGGCTATAGCTTAGAATTCTATAGCCTTGTCGACTATATATAGAAGAGACTTTCTATTAATATATATAATATCTATAAATATATTAAAGTTAAATTTATAATTATTATAAATTATAAACTTAAAGTATTCTAACGACTTTCTATATCTTTAGTATAAATTATAATACTTTATAAGTTTCTCTAGAATCTTATATTATATATCGTTATAGCTAGCTTACTATAATATAGTATATAATCGTTAAACTAATAAATAGTCGAATCGATAATAAAGTCGATAAAGATTCTCTTTAGAGAGTAGATATTTATAGTATTAATCTTAAATAAATATACTTATAGTTTACTATTTACTCTATTATAAAAAGAGATATCTATATTATTATATAATTAGAATTTTCTAACTATTCTAGATAAGTATATTCTTAAGGTTATTATACTATATATCTAGTTTATCTATACTATTAATATATAGAATAAATAGAATATTAATACTAGACTCTATAATATAGAATTATATATCTTTAATAGAGAAGGTAATATTAACTAATCTAATATTTAACGAATTTCTAATACTAAATCTTATAATAGTTTAACTCTTTATACTTTAGTCTAATCTTATATCTAGATATATAGACTTATATACTAGGAATTAATTATAATCTACTAAAGATACTCTAGATACTTCTATATTAATTAGAATACTAAAGAAGTATAATTATAGATATTACTTTACTATAATCGTTAAGTACTCTACTAGTAGATTAGATATATTAGACGCGACAACTTTATTAATTTAACTAAGTCGATTTTAAGAGGAAGAGGTATAATCGATAGAGTATTCTAGATATATAGTAGAATCGAGAGTATATAAGTATATTAAATTATATAAATTAGTAGTAATCTCGCTTACGCTCTTAAAGTTAATACTACTAAGCGAAGTTATCTAAGTAGTACTATTAATAATAAAGGTACTATTACTATCTTATATATAGATATATATTTAGGTTCTAGAGAAGTCTTCTTAAATTAATATATTATTAATTTCGTCGAAGTTATCGTCGATATCTAATTTATATTTAGTTACTAGTACTAAGAATTCTCTATCGCTAAATTAATTATTAGTACGCTTTATAAATTCCTCTCGATTATAACGTCTCTCTTTAGAAGTATATTTAAATAATTAATAATCTAACTTCTTATAAATCTAATATCTCTTAGTTCTAGTATCGCTGTATTAGCCTTTAAATCGTTTATAGTTATAAGAGTTAGAGTTATATATATTATATATATATTAATTAGTAAAGAAGACTTAATCTTAATTAAGTTCTAATTAAGAGAGGTTTATATCTATACTAGATAGACTAGACGTAGTACTCTATTCTACTAAATTATAGCTTTATAGATAGTTATTATTAGTAATATATATATTAGTTAGACTCTAAGATAACTTATAAGTATAAATTAAGCTTTTAATACTATTAATAAAATTTAGTAGTATCTTTTACTCTTAAGACGTATAAGCTTCTCTATATAATAGTATACTAATATAGATAAGTATAAGCTTATTCTTAAAGAAGGCTTTACTTTATAACTTCTATATTAATTATAGATAGAACTTCTTAAGTTTATTTACTAGAAGTTTATATACCTTAGAATTCTTTTTTTCTAGATTCTTATTATATATATATTATATATTAATTTAATTCTATATACTAAGTTAAAGTTTCTAGTAAGTATAGCTCTTAAATTATTCTATAATAGATATATAAGCTTAAGAGAATCTAATATTATTTAGTTAAATTATAGAGTTATAGAAGGTTATTAAAAGTCTCTTTAATATAATTAGAAGAGCTAGTATACATCTATACTATAGTAAGTTAGCTTCTTTATATATATTAATAAACCTTATTAACTTCTCTATAAAGTTATCTCTAGTACTACTATACTTTATTTCTTTAGTATAGTACTTTTAGACGTTAGTTAGTTATTAACTAACATCTATAGTAGCTTATAAGATAATAATAGTAGCTATATTACTAGAAATATTAGTATACTACTAATTTATAGAACTAGAAGAGAGTAGTCTAGAAGAAGAGAGAGAGTATACTCGATTTACTAGATATATAAGAGATTAAGAGTTTATTACTTTAGATATAATTAGATTCGATTATTACTTAAGGATTAATTTAAAGAAGTATAATCTAATATCCTTTCTATTATTTCTAGTAACTTTATTTACTTACTCGTCGATCTAATATTAGTAGTCTTTATATATTAATATCTTATAAAGATAGAAAGATATTAATTCTCTAAGAGCTCTATTAGTCTTAATATATACTTCTCTAGTTTAAAGTACTTTATAGAGTAGATATAGATAGTTCTTATTAATTAATATAAATTAGTCTTCGTTCTAGTCCTTAAAGTCTTTATAATACTAAAGCTAGAGGTTCTTATCTATAGTATTCTTATCGGTAAAGTATTTCTTAGTATAATTCTTAATATATAGCTCGTTTTAGTCTTCTATAGATAGTACTATACTATAGTTCTAGAATATAGTTTAGTAGTAGTAGGTTTTAGTATAGAGGTTTAGCTAATTTTAGACGTTCTATATAGCGATCAAGGCTTATATAGAGATATCTTAAGTAATTATCGATTTACTATATTTATAATAGTAAAGTCTAAAATATACTTTACGTTTTTAATATATAAAGTATACTAATAAGGCTACTACTTTCTATAGATATACTAATAAAGCTACTATCTACTATATTCTACTATAGTAGTAATAACTTAGTTCTTACTATACTAATAAAGCTACTAGCGTAGTTTAAGAGTTAAGAGAGTTACTCTTTAAAAGCTTTAATATAGAAGTAAATTAGTCTAAAGAATATAGCTTATTTATATATAGCTATAATAGTAACCTTCTATAGAAGTTAAACTATCTCTTCTAATCTATATACGCTTACTAATTAGTATTAGTATATTTAAGATAAAGAAGATATTTTAGATTATTTTTATTTATCGATAATCTACTAGTTATAGACTATACTATTAATAAATATCTATTCTAAGTCTTAGTAGTTATATATACCGTCTTAAAGACTATTTACTATAGAATATCTTATAATAGTAAGCTCTAGATATATTAATTTATATAATAATAACTAGCTCTTAAGACGCGTTTTAATCGCGTTTATAATTTCTAAAGAACTCTATATAAAGATCTAGAGCTAATTAGTATATAGTTTTAACTTATTATAAATATATAGACGAAGTATAGAGTTCTAGACTATAACTTCTATAACTTTAATAAAACTAGATTTATAATAGATATTATTTATTCTAGAATAGTTATTACTTATATAGACTAGCGTAGTAGAGGTAAGATAGTTTAGCTAGATAATCGAGAATAGACTATAGTAATTATCTATAATAATAGAGAGAGCTAGAGTATTTCTCTATTCTTAGTAGTTTAGAATAAGAACTATCTCTCTAACTAGTATATTAATAATAGTCTTCTATCTAACTAGGTTATTAAACTAATAAGTAATAGTTAGATAAATAATAAAATAGATCTAGAATAGTTAAAATACTTTAATAAATATATTATAGCTTATATAAAGAGTCTATATTAAATACTAGTATTAGATAGATATAAAAGTTATAAATTAGCTAAGTTTTAAGACTACTATATAAAATATAATATTATTACTTTTAGAATATCTTCTTATTTATTCTATCTAATCTAGCTACTTAATATTAGATAATTTAGTATATTAAAATAGATATATAGTCGATAGATTAAGACGTTTATTAAGGCTTATATTAACTATATTATAAAGGTTAAGTTCTTTCTAGTTTTTATAGTAGTATATAAGAAAATAATAATAGTTCTAAACTATTAGTCTAGATTTCTTAGAGCTAGCCTAGTACTATTTAACCTATAAGTAGTACTTTTAAAGCTTAATATAAGGTTATAGACTCTAACTCTCTTCTCTAGGTTTTCTAGACCTCTTCTAATCTAACTAAAGTACTTTTATAATTAACTCTTATACGAAATTATATAGTCTATTACTAAGAAAGCTCGCTAACTCTTCTTTTTTAAATAGTTACTATATTAGTAAAGAGTATAGAGCGAATAGTATATAAGATAACTCTTTTATCTATAGAGGTTTATACTCTTTATATAGTAAATAAAGCTCTAAGTAAATACTATAGAGCTAAAAAGATTTATATCTATTAAGAAGAGATACTTATAGTAGAGGATATATAGAATGTTTTAGCTTAGTAGAATATAGATAAGTAAGTATAATATAATATATATAAGAAGAGAGTTAGTTATAAGAAGAGGTAACCTTCTAGATAGTATTATAGAACTTATAGAAAAGCTAGTTATAATATATAAACTTGTTAAGAAGTTATAGATATATCTAGTTTATTAGATTCTAAGAGCTATAATTAATTTAATATAGTATAATATAGTTTATTACTAAGCGAGCTATATTACTAAGCGAGCTACTTTCTTCTATTAATTCTCTTTAATATATAATTACTTAACTATAATATATTTAATTAACTAAACTACTTAGAATCTAACAAGTTATTTAGTTCTATAGACTCTTAATAAGTTTATATATTATAACTAGTCTTTTTATAAGTACTACATCGTCGCCTAGATAGCTACTTCTTCTTTTACCTACTCTTCTTAGAGCGCTTATTATATTAAGTCTACTTCTCTACTTTCTTTTAAGCTAATATATTCTATACATCCTCTATAATAAGTATACCCTCTTAACGAATCTAAGTCTTTTTAGCTCTTCGACATTTACTAAGAGCTTTATTTAACTAGCGAAAGGTTTAGACTTTAGCTAATAGTAAAGTTATCTTATAAGCTAATATCTCTATACTCTTAACTAATATAGCTACTATCTTAAAAATTAATGTTAGCGAGCTTTCTTAATAGAGTATAATACGATTTTTAACTAGTATAGTCTATAAGAGAGCTTTAGTTAGTTTATAAGAAGTCTAAGAGATCTATAGATTAGTATTTATAGAGAGGTCTATAGAAGGTATTAGAGTCTATAATCTAATATTAAGCTTAGAAATAACTATCTATAGATTAAAAGAGACTAATCTAGCTCTATAAAACCTAGCTTTAGTATTTTAAGTTATTATTAACTAATTATAAGCTATATAGAAGACTAAAAAGAACTTAATCTTTATAATATAGTTAATATAAGCCTTAATAAAGAGCTTAATTTAACGTCTATATATACGTTTAAGAATACTAAAGTATTCTATATTAAGTAGCTAGATAAGATAAGATAAATAAGAAGGTAGATAGAGAGTTATAATATTATTAGCTATAATATAGTTTACTACTAAGCGATATATATTACCGAGCGATATACTTTTCTCTACTCTACTACTTATAAACTTTAAGACGCGTTTTTTTAACTATTTATTATAGAAATTTAAACTTAAGAAGCGTAAATTATTCTAGCTATTAAAGCTACTTAAACGTCTAAAAAGCTAAGTAAACACTCTATAGTAAATCTTCTACTTAAATCTTAAGAGATACTATATATTAGTAAGAACTAGATATATTAATTTATTTAATAACAACTAGAGTTAAAGACATGTTTTAATTATATTTATAACTTCTAAAGAGTCTTATATAAAGATCTAGAGCTTATTAGCGTATATTATTAACTAGTTAAGAATATATAAGCGAAATATAGTATTATAGACCTTCTCTATCGATATTAACCTTTAGGTCTTATAGACTTCTTATAATCTAACTAATACTCTTTTATAGATAATATTAGTTAAGAATTAAATTATATATTATTAAGAAAGCTTACTAACTTCTATTTTCTAGATAGTAGCTATATTAGCTAAGAGTATAGAGCTATTAGCTTATAAGATAACTTTATTATTAGCTAAAGTCTATACTCTTTATAAGATAAATAAAGTACTAAGTGAACGCTAGAGAGCTAAAAAGACTTAGATCTATTAAGAGAAAATACTTATAATAGAGAATATATAGAATATATTAGCTTAGAAGAAAGTAGAGAAATAGACTTAACGTAATAAGCGCTCTAAGAAGAGTAGTATAACGATTCTTAAACTAACTAAGGTAACTAAGTTTCGCTAGAGTTTATTCTTATAAAGAGGTTTAATCGCGAACTAGGTGTTTACTCGAAGGTAAACTCGTTACTTAACTATAAAGCTGTTAAGGTGTTAGTAATAATATAATATTAAGTTAAGTATAAAGCTTCTATCTAATAGTAGACATACTAGTCTTATATAGAACCTTCGTTCTCGTGTACTAACTATTAGATCTTCTAGATCCTTAGATCCTAAGCTCTAATACAAGCTTCTATAAGCTCTAATAGTTATATAACTCGATATACAAGTTATATATTTTATTATATAATGAAATCCTTAGATCGCTTAGCTACTCTAACCGATCTCTTAATACTATAAGAGTATATAATAGTACTTAACCTATTAGGACGCTGCTTAGTCTTTACTAGTTATATATACACGTGATTTGTAACACTATCCCCTTCTTAGCTTAGCGTATCTCTACGCTTAAGTATAACCTAAGAAATATCGTTAGAAGGCTAGAGGCTCTCTTCTTTTTTCAATATATCCTCTAAAACATAGAAGTATAAACAACACATTCTACTTTCTAAGACTATCTAGATATATAGTTCCTCTATTATACCTTATTCTAACTACTAACGTTATAATCAGAAATACTTTATTCTAAATAATAAGTTACAACAGTATAGAGAGTACGTTAGGCGAGGTGTTAAATATAACGCTCTTTAGAAATTAAACAACGACCTCGAAAGCATTCGCCTCGAGGAAGAGCGTCTTAAATTTAAAAGAGATATAGCTTTTAAGGCAGCTATAGCTAGTCTAGCTCGTATACACGAGCTCGAGCAGCGCTAACAAGAGCTTCGAGAGCAGGGTATTAATATAGTCCGTCGTAGGCTCTATACTCTCGATGAACTAGATACTACTAAGGAAAGAGAGAAGGTATAGGATAAGGAACAGGAAGAAAAGAAGCATCGAGAGGAAGCAGCTACCTGGCTAGCCGCTCTTCTATCACCTAACGCCTTCGACCTCGCCCTTGACCTAGGTCTTAACCTAAACTTCTTTAAGTCTTTCTCTCCTAACTACTTATTATAGTTAGACCTAGGTTTTAAGAGTAGAACTTCTCTAGCTCTACTAAATACTAGCTGATATTCCCTTTTAGTTTCTAAGTGTTCTCTAAATATAGATAATCTAACTATTTAATTAAATACTTAATCTTACCTCTAATAAGTTTATAGTTAAGAATCTTCTTAACCTTATACTTAGTATTTAGGTTAACTAGCTAGATCTCTATAAGTAGAGCTAGTAGTACTTCTAGTAGTACTAGTTTAAGAAGCGAGATATAGAATACTAGAAAGATATTTATTATTTTTAGTAGAGCTAGTTTATAATTTAAAGGTTCTTTTACTTACTTAATTTTAAATAGTCTAATATATATATAGTCTAGTTTTCTACT
>LKTO01000858.1:0-16154 GCA_001399465.1 Hymenoscyphus scutula
CTATATAGTATTCTAATAGATTAAGTACTATTATATACTTTTATAGTATAAAAGAGTTACTTAGATTAGCTAAGCGATCTAGAGATTTTCTTAATAAGTTATTATATTACTAAAATAGATTATAAAGACTCGAGTAAGCTAGTATAATCTAGCTTATAATAATTAGAGCGATCTTTATAATCTATAAGTAGAAAGGTTTTATATAAGACTAGTATATCTACTACTAGATAGAAGCTTTATACTTAACTTAGTTTACTTAGCTATTAATATCTTTTAGCTTTAACTACTTTATTATTAGAGGTTATACTCTAACTATAGCTTTTATATATATATATAACTTTTATATACACGCTTAGTTATATACTTAGTTGTTCGCTTAGTTTTTATATATTACTTAGCTTAATAATAGACGTTCTTATAAGAATGTCTATCTTACTTTCTTATATACTTCTCTCTTTAGCTTTCGTTCTTATATATAGATACCTCTATAGTTTAATTTATAAGTATTTACTATATACTCTAATATTATAAAAGCTTCTTTAATTAGATTATTATACTCTATAGATAGACTCTTAGAGTCTTTTATTACTATAGTCTAGAGAGACGTTATAATACTTATTTATAGACCGGCAGGAATTAGATATCTTATACTCTATCGATAGAAGAATATAGGTCTAGAGAGGCGTTATAATACTTATTTATAGACTAGTAGAAATTAGATGCCTTATACTCTATTAATAGAAGAATATAGATCTAGAGAGATATTAGAATACTTATCTATAGACTAGTAGAAGCTAGATATATTATACTCTATTAGTAGATAGAATTATATAGCTAGATTAAGTTAAAAGGTTATTTTTAGAGTCTAGTTTCTTAAAGGAGCTCTATATAGCTCTAATACTAGTGAAAAAGCTAGAGAATTTTAGAGACTATATAGATATAGTATAAAGAGTTATATTAGATCTAGAAAGAAGTAAAGGAAAGGTCTAGTAGTCTATAAGTAATAGGTTTTATCTAGTAGTAGTAAGTGTATAGCTATAGAATAGAAGACTACTCTAGAAGTTCGAATTATAGCTCTAGAAGCTAAAGGTAGTAGAGTATAAGCGAAATAAGTCTATAGCGACATCCTCGACGTATATAAGGCTTAAGAGTTATATCTTCGTTATAGTAATAAAGGCTATAGAATAAAAGACTACGAATACTTACTACTAGCTAGTATAAGAGTAAATGTAATTAGAATAGTTTTAGAGACTAGGTCTTAAAAGTCTAATAGATGACTTAGAAAACGACGATGACCTCTAAGGAAGGTTCTTAAAGAGAGAGTGATATTAGAGGTTATACTCTAACTATAGCTTTTATATACGCGTATAACTTTTACATATATACTTAGTTATATACTTAGTTGTTTACTTAGTTTTTATATATTACTTAGCTTAATAATAGACGTTCTTATAAGGATATCTATCTTACTTCCTTATATACTTCTCTCTTTAGCTTTCGTTCTTATATATAGATACCTCTATAGTTTAATTTATAAGTATTTACTTTACGCTCTAATATTTATATAAGTAATAAGTTTACCTCTAAGTAAATACTCTATAATATAAACCGCTTTATATAGTAACTAACTTATCGAAACGATATCTTTATAGAATAGTTTAAGTTTTATTATAGTAAAGTACTTTAGTTAATTAACTTAATTACTATAACTATATAGAGTAAACTACTACTTACTATAATAAATATAGAGTTAAATAGAAACTACTATATTAAGCGAATAATAAAGTAAGAAGAGAAGAGAGTTCTAGGGAAATAAAAGTTTAAATATAGAATACTAGTAGTATATACGAGCTATATACTATATATACTTAACCTCTAGTTCCTTTAACTCTATAATAGTACTCTCTCTTTTAAAAAAGATTATTCTTAACTATATATCTATAACTAGATTATTATTTAATTTCTTATAATCGTCTCTTCTATCTTTCTAAGCTTTTAACTAATCTATTAAGTAAGTAGACAAGCTAGGTTAAGTTAGATTAGCTAAGTAGAAGTCTCTTACTTTATAAGGTATATATTTATAATTAGACGTAGAATACTACTATAGATCTTCGTTCTAATTTAGCTACTTTATATAGTAGTATAGATATATTCTTCTCTTACTTATAAGGATCTCTTAGACTTTCTACTTATTATTATCTATAATATTTATAGGTAGTAGCTCTAGATTACTTTAGTCTAGTAAAGGATTCTAGAAAGTCTTATATAAATCTATTAGAGAAGAAGACTAGATAGATTTTTATTAAATTAGATAGTTAGAGCTTAAAAGCGTTATCTACTTACTAGATAATCTTATATAGGCTAGCCTCTAGAAAGTTAAGCTTATAGCTAGGCCTCTTAGTATATAAGTATTTCTTAGTAAGCTAGATAAAGTCTTCTATTCTAAAATCTACTAGACGACGATACTTATTAGCGAAGGCTTTTATATACTTATAAGTTAAAGAGAGCTCTTATTTTATAGCCTTCTATATATTCTTTATACGATTAGTAAGCGCTCTTATCTTTTCTATACTTATTTAGTCGAAAGAGACTATAATAGATATATTCTAGTTAAAGGATATATAAGCCGAGTATCTATATAGTACTTTAAATAGACTTATTTAGCTAAGTAAGTTATCTAGTAGTATAAGCTAGATATAGTCTATTATAGATAGTAGCTCTATCTAATTATCTTAGTAGTAGCTAATAAATAAGTATAACCTTTATTCTAGATACTAGTTTATAATTTTAGTCTATCTATCTATATATATATAATAGATAGTAGAAAGCTTAAGCTAAGTTCTAAGTATATAGTTAAACTCTTTCTAGAAGGCTAAGATAAATTAAGGTCTATAATTAGAAATAATTAACTTAGTAGTACTATAGTAGTAATAAACGTAATAAATATAAAGCCTTACTATATTCTCTACTATAACTATCTTATAGTAAGAGATAGATATAGCCTGTTTTAATAGTTAGTTAACTACTATAAATATATTATCGTACTCTAACTTATTCTTTAGAAAGCTATAGAAGTCTATTATAATATACTACTAGAGGTAGTCTAGGATAGAGAGTAGTTAAAGTAGTCTAGACGTTTTATTCTATAGGCTACTTAAGCGATAGTAATCGTAGTAATTCTAATAGTATTATTATATATTCTTCTATATCTCTTTCTAGTAGTAGTATATAGCTAGTATCTTATAGGTTTTCTAACGTTCTAGATATACTATAGATACTTAATTATATACCTCGCGAATTAAGTATATATATAGATTCTAGAAGTTAGAAATAATAAGATAGTTATAGTATAATAATAATCTATTTTCTAGAGTAAAAGAACTCTCTAAGTTAGTCTCTACTTATTAACGAATAGTACTAAGTAACTTAGAGATACGATTAGTAGTTAGAACTTAGTTAATTATTAATGTCTCTTTAGAAATAGAGGCTAGAATAAGAGAGTTAATTTATATCTAGCTTATAGAGTTAGAGTAAAGGATTAGAGAATTAATTTAATTGTTCTAGAGTAGTTATTATAGCTAGTTAGCTTTCTTTACTAAATCCTAGGCCTCTATATCGTTTAAGTATCTAGTTAGAGTATCTATATAAGTGTTTTCTTTAGTAGAGTAGTACTTAATAATAAAGTAGTATTTAGCTAGAGTCTCTATCTAATGTACTTAGCGCGCGTTTAAGTTCTTAGAGGTTATAAAGTACTTAAGAGCCTTATAGTCTATATAGATCTAAATATATTAGATAGTATATTCTAGCTCTAGCCTCTATTCTTTTAAGGATTTAATAATAGCTAGTATCTTCTTATTATAAATCTTATAATTATACTCTACTAGAGCTATAGTCTTTAAGAAGTAGGCTATAGGTAGCTAGTACTTGTCGTACTTTTAGTATTAAGGGTTATACTCGTAGAGTAAGTCTTAGAGAACTCTAGCGACGTAAGCACGTGACCTCGCTTAGTAACGTAATATATTAATCGTAACGTATTAATTGTAATATATTAACTTAATAGAACCTTTAAGAGTATATATAGTAGAATTCTCTAGAATAAGTAGACTAAGTATATAAGGTAGTAAGAACTCTACTCTAGAAAGAATAATCGAATCTTCTTATATATAGATACCTCTATAGTTTAATTTATAGTATTTACTATAAGTTCTAATATTAGATTCGATTCTTAAAATAATAAGAGCCTTTATAGTAATACTAGAACTTACGAGCCTTTATAATAATACTAGAATATAAGAGCTATTTACGATAATACTAGAATATAAGAGCTATTTATAGTAATATTAGAACTTAAGAGCTATTTATAATAATACTAGAACTTAAGAGCTATTTATAGTAATACTAGAACTTATAAGCCTTTATAGTAATACTAGAACTTATAGGCTATTTAATAGTATTTATAGAACTTATAGATAATAGAAGAACTATAGAAAGGCGATATACTAAATAAGCTACCTGTCTAGTTCTTATAGTATATTTAAGAGTAGTAAAGTTAGTTATTAACTACTTAAGAGAACGAAAGACTATAGTTTATAAACAAGAAAGCTTATATATAGTTAGTCTATAACGATAATAAATCTAGAAAATCACTTTCTCTACTACTAGAATTCTATAGAGAATCGAACAAGCTAGAAGCTTAGTTATAATAGACATAAGCTAAAATTAAAGTTAACTATTATAGATATATAGAATATATTAAGTTTTAGGTACTTAATAGATTATTATAAGGTAAGGCGCTCTATAGGATAGAAGTATAGGTATAAGAACAAGGTAAGCTAGAACTAGCTAATAGTAATAACTTCCTAGACTATATAGAGTTTATATTTAGAGACCTATAAGCTAAGGAAAGAGTATAACAAAAGCTAGAATCCTTCTACTAGAGCTTAAAACTATTCTTAGAGGTCTTTATAGAATAGTAAGCCTTGCTTATAGAATTAGAAGAGAGATTATAGCTCGACGATATAAAGAAACTATCTCTTAACCGAATACTAAGCGATGAGCTAGTTAAGGTAATAATTATAGTTCCTTCTTAACTAGATTTTAAATCCTACTACTCTATTATTAAGGAAACGAACGACCGCTTAAGAGTATATAAAGCTAGAATATACTATAACGATTTTTAAACTAACTAACTAAGTATCGCTAGAGTTTATTACTTATAAAGAGGTTTAATCGCGAACTAGATGTTTACTTAGAGGTAAACTCGTTACTTAACTATAAAGCTATTAAGGTAGTAATAACAATATAATATTAAGTTAAGTATAAAGCTTCTATCTAATAGTAGACATACTAGTCTTATATAGAACCTTCCTACTTATAGCCGCTATAGTCGACTGTTCGACTATATCGCTTATTATATAATAAGAGTATAAGGAAATCTCTAGATCGCTTAGCTAACCTAAGCGATCCTTTTAATACTATAAGAGTATATAATAGTACTTAACCTGTTAGAACGCTGTCTAGTCTTTACTTATTATATATATATATAATTCGTAATATATACTAGCCTATAAACTAAGGAAACTCTAGTTATATAAGAGGCCGCTCTTAGTATACTAACTTATAAGATAATTCTTCTCTTAAACTACTAAAAATAGAGAGATACTCTAACCTTCGCTATTAATATAAATAATTACTATCGTCTATTTCTAATTACCTAGCTAAACTATCTTACCTCTACTATATTAATCTATATAAGTTATAACTATTACTAGAGAGATTATATCTATTATAAAGTCTATCTTATTAAAGTTATAGAGATTAGAGTCTATAATACTATATTTCGCTTATATATTCTCAACTAGTTAATACTACGCGCTAATAAGCTCTAGATCTTCGTATAAGGCTCTTTAGAAGTCGTAAACGCGATTAAAACGCGTCTTTAACTCTAGTTGTCGTTGAATGAATTAATATGTCTAGTTCTTACTAATATGTAGTACTCCTTGAGATTTAAGTAGAAGATTTACTATATCTTTAATACTAGTTAGATAGAGTATAAATCCTCTTAAATCTAGATCAAGTATATATTAAACAATTGTATTCTCCTTTAAGTCGTTTAATTTATAACAATTAGCTTTAATTTTAGAGTAATAGGTTTAGCTAGCTATTCTATATCGAAGTGTTACTTTAGAGACCTTATAGATCTTTACTATAGAGCGTTTACTTAGCTTTTTAGACGTTCGAATAGCCTCGATAGCTAGAATAATTCGCGCTTCTTAGGTTTAAATTTCTATAATAAATAGTTAAAAAAACACGTCTTAAAGTTTATAAGTAGTAGAGTAGAGAAAAGTACGTCGCTTAGTAATATACGTCGCTCGATAGGAAACTATATTATATATAAGTAATATTAGAAATCTTAGATACTTACTAATTATAATAGCTAAGTTATTAAAGAAATTAAAAAAACTCTATAAATATAGAGATAATTTTAAGCGAATCGTTAGTTATAGCTAGTAAGCGTCTATAAATCTTAATATTACTTATTTATATAGTAACTAAGAAAGTTTTTTAATTTTATTAGTTTTTATTAAGAATTATAGATTCTTACTAGAGTTATATAGACGTTTTTTATATATATTTTAAGTAGTCGACTCGGTGATATAGCTAACTCGATAGTAAACTATATTAAACCTTTATAATTATATTAGCTAAAAGTTATTCTTTAAGCTTTCTAGTTAATATCTAGATTATATTCTCTAATCTATAGTATACTAAGTATTATATATTAGCTTCTAATCTTAATAATATTAAATTATATATCTAAGTTTTATTAGAATTATTTATTAATTAATAACTTCGTTTTAATATACTATATCTATTATAATAGTTCTAATCGCTACTATATCTTAGGCTAGCCTCTAGCTAGAACCTAGCGGATATTATACTTTCTAAGCTCGGCTTAGTTAGCTATAGCTTAGTATAACCTACTATATATAAGAGCTTCTAGCTTCTAGACTTCTATTCTTTCTTCTCTTCTCTCTTTAGCTTAGAATCCTTATATAGACAGTTCTATAGTATCTAACTTATATCTAGCGTAGTTATATATTCGTACGCGGTCTATTATAATAACATATATATAAGGCCTATAGTATAGGTTATAGAATCGTAGAAACTATTAAATATAAGGATTCTAAGCTAAGAAGAGAAGAGAAGATAGATAAAAGCCTAGAAGCTAGAGGCTCTTAAATATATAAGGTACGTCTAGTATATACCTTTAGCTAAGAGCTAAGCGAGAGATAACTAAGTAAGAGATAACTAAGTAAGGGATAACTAAGTAAGGTATAGCTAAGTAAGGTATAGCTAAGTAAGGTATAGCTAAGTAAGGTAGAGTAGTAGTTAGAACTATTATATCTATAAGCTATATATATTATTATATTATTCTAAGCTTACTAATACTATCTAGAAAGACTATAGATAATCTCTCTACCTATCTATCTAGTATAATAGAAGGACTCTATAATCCTTAATTATCTAGCTATACTTAGATAAGTATTTAGTAAGAGCTCTTTAGCTTATTACTACTTTTTTAGTACTAAAATAAAGCGATCACTATATAAACACCTACTAAACACTTCTTAATTATTCTATAACTACTATACTAATATAGTAAAAAAAACGAGAAAATTAAAGAGACGTGTATTATATATACCTAAGACGATGTATAGAGAATACTCTTTCTAGTAATATATCTAAATTATTAGTAGATCTAGACAGAATACTAATAAGAAGGAGTTACTCTTATAGGTATAACCTAACCTAGAATAGATGTATATTTTAGAGAGTAGTATTAAGAAGATAAGAAAGAGAGCTTAAGAGAATACTTCTTATACCTAGAATAGAAATTTAAGAGGTTAACGCCTTATAGTACTCTCTATTATCTAGAATAGACCTCGTTTAGGCTAACTATATAAAGTTACTCTAGAGTTATATAAACATATTATCGACAAGGTTATAAATAATAGAGATAAGTAGTAGAAGACGAATATTATATATCTTTATAAGCTTAGTCTCTAGAGTAATATAGATAAGCGTAAGAATGTCTTAGAATCGTCATTTTAATAAATCTTATATAAAGCTAGTTGTTCCTTTATATAAGAGAGGTAGAAGCCTAAACTTACTCTAGAAATTATAGAAATATATATTAAATATATAGAACGTCTTCTTAAGATAGATATCTCTTAAGTTATATTTATAGATACTATAGTACTATATATAGAACTTAACGATAGACTAGATTAGTACTAGTAAAAGTAGAACGAGTACTACTATAAGGATATACGAATAGAGATAGTAAAGAGCTACTTAGATAGTTAGTTCTTTAGTATAATCTATCTTAGTTCTCGTTAAGGTCCTTACTATATATTTAACCTAGAAATAATATAAGAAGTTAAGAACGTAGAGAAGCATTTAGCTAAGGCTAATATATAATAGTTATACTATATAGAAAGAGAGTTTAACTAGCTAGAACAGGCGAAGAGAGACTACTAGACAAGTAAAGGACGTACTATACCTAGAAAGAGAGCGTAACTATATAATTACCTTAATAAATAGATATATAAGAGAGAGAATAGAGGTAAAGGGAGAGTAGATTAGTACTAGCTTTATAAGAGGTTTCTTAAGCTAAAGTTATTCTATTAGTATAAGGAACTATATAAGATAAGAAGAGAGAAGATTATACGTTTAGTTATAGATAATACTAGCTCTTATAGCTATAAGGTAACTAAAGAGATATTATTCTACTATTCTATTTAGTAGCTTCTTTACTCTCTCTAGTTACTAGATATAAACCTAATAGAGTAGATTTAGAGGTATATAAGACAATAGTTAAGGAAGAGAAAAGTCTAACTAAGAAATAAAGTATATCTTAAGCGTTTATAGATAGAGGAGTAGATAAGAGTACTCTAGAGTATAATAGATAAGGTAATAATAGAGCTTAGAAATACTCTAGAAAAGGTAGTTAAGTATAGTAGGGATAATGACTTCTAAGGATAGAATTTATTAATAGCTTTAATTTCCACTAGTTTATATATGATTACACCTATATTTGTATCATATACAGCCGACAGTAGTAAAAAGAGAGGTGTTGAGTATAAGCGAAAAACAAGCTGAAAATTGGCTGAGGGCCCTCACTAAATACTTGCCCAAGTACAGCGGTCAATTCGTCCTCTGACTCTCACCCAACACGTGCGAGTAAACACTGTACCTCCGGCCCGTGGGCCAGCCTCAAAAGGGCTCACACAGCCTCGTAGGGCTCTACAAAAAACCCCGTGCCGATTTTGGGCTGCCCCACCGAACCATTACCACTTTATAAAAAGTTGTAATGCAACATACAGAGGGCCTTAGTACCCTCTCGGTTTTATTATTATTTATCTTTCTGACTTCATTTTTGGCTTCACAATACTCTATAATGAAGTACAAATCGGCATGTTCCACTACGTAGAGGTCAAGAAAAAACCCGTGCCTAGTCTGCCGACGATTTACAATGTAACCTCCCTACCAAAAAGTACTCCTAACACTTACCACAAAACACAAATTTTCAAGTCTCATAAATTCGCAATAGGTAGTTCTAGTTACACCGAGGTAGAAGTTGGTATACCTTAACTCGGCACGGGTTTGCTTACCGAAGAGGTCGCGGTCACTTCACACCACCAGGCGTACTCATGTACTCATGTACTCATGCACAGCTATCACCAACAAAACAAGAACCTGCGACCAATCCAATGGCCACCTGAAAATAATAGGCTGCCAACGAGAAGCCCCAAGAGCGCAGAGAAGAAAAGACTCCCTCCCCTCTTCAACTTTGACCTTTACCTATTTTTTCTCTTCATTTTTGGAAAGTCCAACTTATCCCCCCAGGAAAGAAATTTAACGTCCCTAACAAACAGTAATCATGTTCTGGTAAGATTGTTCCACGCGATCAAGTATATTACTACCCAATTCTAACACCAATAGCGAAATGGAACCACCAGGCCGAGAGTCGGTGAAAAGAATGGATTCTCAGCTATGGACTCTGGGTTCCGTCTTAATGTGCACCAAAAGAGCCACTCAAGATCCACAACCACAGAATAGCATTGTTTCTTGGCAAGACGGCGATAGTACATTTCATCTCCTTCCTCGAGACGACTCACTCCTTGTGAACTTGGGCGAAGGCGATCCGGTAATCGATCGGATCCAGGATGCCGGCTGCAGTGGGGGTGTCTGGGCCATCGGAAACGAAGTTCTTATCAAGGTGAAGAGCTGGAGTGAAGGGCGACAGTTGGAAGCCTCGACGATCAAGTTCGTTCGTGAGAATTTCCCCTCAGTACCAGTACCAGAGGTTCTATACTCGGTCATCGACCGACCCCTCGAGCGCACCTTCTTGATCCTGAAGCGCGTCCATGCTCGGACGTTGAATGTCGCATGGCAGACTCTTTCCACCGCCCAGCGCCAGAAGATTGCGAATGAGATGGCCGAATACTGCGCTACTCTTGCGAAGAAGACATCAACAAGATACGAGTCTGCCGATGGATGCGGGGTTTTCGAGTACTGGCTCATGGCCCAGCCGCCCGCCTCCCATCCGAGTTGGCTCATGGTGACCCTCGGTCCAATGTCAGGTCCTGAGATGAAAAAGTACATGTCCAATATCTCGGATAACCCGGTCCCACACTTTGAGGATGATCTTCCCTTCTACCATTGTGATCTTGGTCCAACCAACATACTTGTTTCCGATGATGGCGATAGCGTAGCTGCCATCATCGATTGGGAGGCTGCAGCCTATATCCCTAGTTTTTGGGTTGCTACGTAAGTCCAGGTTTTTGGAGCATTATTCCTGGAGGAGGAAGAAGCTCTCATTTACGACATATATCTAGCTACCGAAAAGGAGTAAACTAAAGGAGTGAACTAACTCTGATACTAGGCGACCGGCATCAAATTGGGCCTACCATTTGAGTGAACCCAATGTTGACCCCGAAAAATTAAATGGCTGGAGCTCACTGTTCACGAGCGCCCTCGTAGTCAGGGGGTTTAGCTGTCAAGACGAAGTCTTCAATGAATGGAAAAAGGAAAAGATACGAGCTTCAAGTTAGGTTGACACGTGGAAAATAACGTTTGGACGGAAACCGCATCATATACTTAGATAGCACGTCTTATCTTCCGTGACACTATATACAAAAGAATAAACCATTTCATTATCGTATACACAATTCTAGTCAAATTTGACTGCCAATCGTCCTGCTGATTTCCCAGAATGCATAGTTTCAATCATTTCATTAATCTGCTCGATCTTGTGAAATTTGACGTGAGGCTTGATGTTGTGTTTCGCGGAGAATTCGATGCAAGGACCCATCTTCTGAGGAACTGAGTTATTGGCACCTTTAATTCGATATTTGCCAAGGGCGAATTCCAGAGCGTTGATCTTAATTCCTTTGGCGGGGATACCAACAACCATCATGATCCCATCGACGCGTAGTAAAGCTGGTGTTGAATCGTACGCTGCTTCTGAAGCAGTGAAGTTGACTGCGGCATGACAGCCTCCATCCGTTACTTCCTTGACTTTAGTGAGATAGTCCTTGTCGTTCATTGGGTTGAATGCGTATTCAGCTCCTGAGCTATTGGCTTCTTCGAGTTGTGCATCCGAGAGATCAATGGCTATAACTTTATAACCCAACGCTTTCGCATACTTCACACCTAGTATTGTCAGAAATATTGCTTCTAAATCAAGGGAAAGACTTACCAAGATGTCCTAAACCACCGCACCCAACGATTGCCATCCATTCTCCTGGCTTAATTCCAGCCTCCGTAACACCTTGCCAACTCGTAACACCAGCACAAAACAGCGGAGCCGCCTCATAAATATCTAATCCCTCCGGAAGAACCATTGCATTCCTCCAATGCGAAACAACATACTCCTGAAAGAAACCATCATGGCCGAAACCGCCCATGGAAACCTTTCCATCAGCGCACCAAGCATTATGAATTTGACACCCTGCACATTCATAACAAACATTTTCGGGACACAGAAAACCAACTTTGGCACCGACTTTGAGTGTGGGATTTGTGCAAGAATCAGGAATACTCAGAATTGTACCAGTAGCTTCGTGACCGATCGTAACAGGTCTTCCGTCACCCAGGATGAGACCTGCATCGTTGGGTTCAAGAAGCATCACATCGCTGTGACATAGAGATGCCGAGGCGACTTTAATGAGAAGTTGATCTTTATTTGGTGTTGGGAGGGGAATCTCGTTGACGGAAATTGAGTTTGTTTTTGAGGAGTATTGGGCAGCCTTTTGCTTTTCTGGGAGAGTTCCGTTGGCGGTCATTTTGATTGATTCTTCTCTTCAAATTTTGTGTTTTCTGGATTATACTCTGGAATATAAAGAAGATAATTGTAAGGAAATAAATCAGATGTGAGTGGGACCTGAAGAAATAGATCCGTACTACCTTGGTACCTACTGACTTGACAGGAACCATCCGAAGCCGCCAACAACCGTAAGGCGAGGTAACTCCAATCGCCCTTGGCTGGACTCGGCCGGCAGTGGAAAATTAGCTTGATATGGTTTACACCATAGTTCGAGAGAACGAAGTGGAAATATTTATCCGGAATCCGGGATCACATGTCTTCTTCATGTCTCACGTGATAGTTCTCAACTTCCCGTCAAGACTATCTCGACTTTAAACCTTACTAGATAACACCATTTGAAGGGCCTCCATATTGTGAACTTTCCAACACATCTACGCCCATCACAACGATTTTCCCCATACAACAAAAGAGAACCTACTGCTAACTGAAAAATGGATCTAAAAATAGCTCATAGAACCTGCATATCCCGATATCAGCTTACCATCGAACTTGAGAACTCGAGTTTTGAGAGGATACCGGTACTCCGTACAATACCATACCAACAACTTCTGTCAGCAGTTCATATCTCTTTATATTTCCCACGCTTCTCTCCAAATTCTCCAGGATCTTTCTCAACTCATTTGCAAGCGCTTTGCCATTCTTCCCCGAGCAACTCGGCCCCATCCCATCTCGGGGATCAAGGGGAATAGGCAACATCTGGGCTACCCGATACCGGTTAACGTTCAAGCGCAAGACACGCGTTCTGGTTGTGCCAATTTCAACACTCAAGATGATATTCCTGCCTTCATACCTCAAATTGGGTCTCAGCACCCAAGAGAACCCTGGAACGCCTCTCCCAGTAATAATATGTTTCCATGGAGGAGGAAGTAACGCAACAGGTATATCCCCCGACTCATAAAAATTCTCGAATTCGTGCTCGGATCACATGTTTCGCCTCCTCTTTCATGATTCCATCATTCGACTATTTTATGAGAATACTAAAGAGAAACCCAGTATTCAACATCCAATCTCTCCGCATCCAACGACTCCTCGCAACTAATTTCACATTCATCTTCCTCGATGGCCCAAGTGTCACAGGAGCAGGCGCAGGTGTACTGCCCACCTTCGAAGGCTGCGACCCCTACTTCCGCTGGTTCAAGGGCGATAAAGACATCAACATCATGCCAGCCGAAACCCGTTCCCAAGTTTCCCGAGCCGTCAACTGGATAAACTCCGAAACCGAACTTGGAACTGTCGTCGGCTTCTTAGGATTCAGTCAAGGTGGAAAACTAGGCGCTGGTTTACTGTGGGAACAGATGATGAAGGGAGAGGAATCGGGTTGGGATTTCAAGTTTGGGGTTATTTGCAATGCTATTAGTCCCCCTATGACGCAGATCAAGGAGGAGGACAAGGGGAAGAGAGTGGGTATTCCGACGCTGCATGTTGTAGGGGAGGAAGACGAGTGGAGGGAGAGTAGTAGAGACCTTTTTGAGGGTTTCTTTGATGTTGGGAACAGTAATAAGTTGGAGTTCGGTGTTGGGCACAGACTTCCAACCGCGGAGGAGGAAACTAATCAAATGGCTGAGGAGATTTTGAGGATATGGGGGGAGGTTGTAGTTGAGTAAGCGAGCTGGCGAGTATCTTGAGACAGGCGAGGTGGAGAGGGTGAAATTTAGATTCATATTGACAGGTTAAGAAGTTTCTATTTGTAGAAGATATTATCTCAGTTCACCACGTCCAACTTTTAACTATTTCACGACATGGACAGCTTCAATATTATTCCCCAAACAATCCTTCACGAAAGCAGCATAATATGGCTGCCTACTCATCTCCTTCCTAATCCCCGGTTTCCCATTATCAGTTCCACCAGCCTCCCTATACCATAATATCAGCACATATTCAGAACCAACTTACTCCCCATCTCGTCACCCCTTCCGAAAAAAGAAACACGCAAAGGAAAACTCACAATGCAGCCTTATGAAACTCATCCACGGCTTCTTGACTTGGAGCATCGAATGCTACATGTGTAGGCACTGTCACCTCTCCTTCTGGGAGAGATTTGAGCCATAAGTAGGGGTAATCGCTTCCGTAACCGATGTAAGTTTCATTCTTGGCGACGATCATTTCAGTGTAGTTTAACGGTTTTAAGGCTAAGCGATAGAAGGTTCGAAGAGCGGCGGTTTGCGAGGAGGGGATGAGAAGGAAGATGTGATTTATCGTCATCTTGAGAACTGAGAAGAAGGTTGATAGAGGGCGGTGAAGTGAAATTTAACTAGGCCGAAATGATGTGATGGGAAGCTGGATGCTTATTCGAAGAAAGGAATTTAAGCTTATTTAAGTAAGAATTCCTTATCAAACTCTATAGCATATCTGTAAGAAGCAAGTGTTAACACCCTCGTACTTTGAGGAAAGAATGACTCCTTGATGACGAAGGAAATAACAATTCCGTGCGCGGATGAATAGGCTGACACCGCTCATTTTTCTCATTTGTAAGAATTCCATCCTTTTATTCCAAATATCAAATGAAAACACGAAGTTTCAGCCTACGAATTTCAAGCCCCAACAACAACAATGGCAAGTCCGAAAGAAGATGAACCCGGAATTCCGAGTACCAAATAGCAGCCTCGGAAAAGTGGAACATGAATCTTGGCATCATGTTGATCTGGTAAGATTTCGCTGAGTAATTGCCTTGCTTTTTCTGTTGTACACAAAACCCCTTGGGATCTCGTTGCGAATGAATTGGATTTAATGACGAGGGAAGTATCTGTGTATAGTTTCTGTCGTCTGATTGAAGAACCCAAATCTCCCCTCCAATTCAAGACAAACCCCACACTTCTTACTTCCATCCAAAATGATGACGGTTCACGATCTTAAATGCTCAATCTGTCAACGAACTTTCAGTAAAAGTACAAATCTTCTTTCTATAAATTCCAAGATGAGAGACTAAGAACTCAATGATAGCTGACAGACAATTCCAAAATAGAATCATCCCTAGTGAGGCACGGCAGAAGATGTATAAACGGCCCCCGACCAAGTTTAAGAAAGAGATCTTGTCTGCAATGTGCGGGAATGAAGATTAAATGTGATTTACGACGCCCCCAATGTGGGAGTTGTACTTTACGGGATGTAAAATGTGAATTCCCCCCTTCGGTAGAGGGAGAAGGGGATGCACAAGCGAATGATGGGAAAGAAGTGTCAGTGGAAATGGTCACCGACATGAGGCTATCGACAACCGAAAGGATAGTACCCGAGATCGAATTGGAAATGGGTTCTTCATCTTCAAAGGACATCAACGCACTGGATCAATTCATCACCCTCGAAGAAATAATCTCCATCACAGCACAACCCGAAATCCCAGAATTCATCAACACGCCTCCAGAAACGCAAAACCAACAACCAGAATGCAACGACAAACTCACAAACTACAGTTCTGAGGACTGCAGTCCAGGAATGGAGTTAATTAATGATCCTTGGAGTCTGGCTTTCTATCCCGATCCTACTACGACTCCTCCTCTCGCGAAACACAGCATGAATTACCTGTTTCGAGTTCTGAGAACCTGGCCGAGCATGATGGCTAGAGAACTGCAGTTACCACCTATCCTCCACCCCCGACAGGCAGAAGCCCCTCTCCTCACACCATTAGCGAAATGTTTTACCCTGTGTAAAATGTGGTATTGTGAGAGTGCAGTCTCAGGAGACATAGTCCAACGAACAATCATGAAAGAGATGCAAAACATACTCAAACAAGTTCGTCTCTTCCAAACCCAACTCCCCATCAATC
>LKTO01000859.1:0-16144 GCA_001399465.1 Hymenoscyphus scutula
GGGGGTGGGTGATGGTGGAAGGGATGATAATAGTGAGTAGAGTGTAGAAAGGCGAGATTTTGAATAAGAAACGATGAATTTTGTTTTAATATATTAAAGAGGAGAGAATGAGATTACTAGAAAGCGTAGTTGTAATTAATTATATACGCCGAGTTTTACTCGTGTATAGAACGAACTTTAAGCTAACTATACTATCTAAAGACTTAATTTTAAATATTAAATACTTTAGAGTATATATTAGAACTAATAAGTATTTCCTTTCTCTACTATTATAGCTATAGCTTTTCTCTTATACTCTATTATTATTTTCTAAAGTAGATATAAATAATTATAATTATTTTATATTCTTACTAAAAAAGAAACTATCTCTAAATAGACTAGTCTATTATATAAAGGTCTAAGCTCTATACTAGATCTTATATTTCTTTACTACTATAGATTCTTTTACTTTCTTCTTTTTAAAATTAACTTACTCTCTCTTAGAATTAATAATCTAGTATATACTAATCTCTATCTTTATATAGATAAAATTTAATACTATTTTTTATAGATATAGTTTATATAATTATTTTAGAGCGTTAATAGTAAGAATATATATAATATAAGAATTTTATTTAATTATACTTTAGATAAAGATTTAAGTATTCTAGTTTTTAATTTTTAATTTTTAATTTAATATTTAAAGTTTAGTAATTAGATAGTATAGTTATCTTTAGATCTATTCTATAGTATCTTTATTATATTAAGTATAAAATAGAGTTAGAGATTATTATACTATTTATTAATTTAATATTAAATATTTAAATATTAAAGTATTAGAAATTTTAGAATCTTTTTAAAAAGAAAGCTATTCTAAGCTATTAGAATTTAAATACTTATAGAGATATAATAATATTATAACTAGAAAATAAATATTTTATACTTTTATCTACTACTATTATAACGATATATATATAAGGCCTACGATATAGATTATAGAATTATAGAAACTATTAAATATAAGGATTCTAGGCTAAGGAGAAAAGAGAAGAAGAGATAGAAGTCTAGAAGCTAGAGGCTCTTAAATATATAAGGTAGCTAGACTATATACTAAAGCGAGAGATTAATTAATAGATTAATCGATAGATTACTAAAGTAAGGTACCTCTAATTAGCCGAGTTTCTTCTAGAGTCTTATCTTAGTAGAGTAGCGATTAGAACTATTATATTACTCTTCTCTTTAAAAAGAAGCTTACTCTTAAGCTTATAGAAGTCTATATACTATTCTCTAAATCTTTATACGAATTCTCTCTATTCTTATAAGCTCTAATCTAATTATCTAAATAACGCGAGAGACCTAGTTATATAGAGTATACTATATAGAAGCTCCTTAGCTTATATAGTAAATATTTAAAGTTATAAGTAGAATACTATTCTAGATTCTTATTATAGCCTATCTACTTTATTCTATAGTATAGTCTACTTCTTACTTTCTTTACTATAATTACTTCTTCTACTTTCTACTTCTTATTATCTATAATCTATATTAGTAGAGGTAGTCTATTAACTTATTCTAGTAGAGAGTTGTCTAAGGCTTTCTATAGATAGTCTAGAGAGAATATAGAGTATATTTTTATAGACGCTAGTAACTTAACTTTATAGAATTATCTAACCTTTTAAATCACTTTATATAGGCCTACTATTTAATAGTCTAATATATAGCTAGAGCGCTCTATCTTCTAATTCTTTATAGATATCTAGATCTTATCTTCTACTTTAAAGTCTACTTCGCGTCGATAAGAGTTAATATCTCTTTACTTTTTATTCTATACTTTCTTTATAATTATATAAGCTATCTTCTACGCTTCTTAGAGCTTTTTAACTATCTACTATATCTCTTCTTAGTTTAGCTTTTCTTTTAGCGTAGTAGAGTTTAGCGTATTCTAGTTAAAAGAGATATAAGGAGAATAGACGTTTAGAAGTTTAAAAGGTAATATTCTAATACTCTTATAAAGTAAGATTAGCTATATATAGTCTATAATTAGTAGTAACTTAGACTAGTTATTCTAGTAGTAGTTAACGAAGAGATATAACCTCTAGTCTAAGTACTAGTTTATAATTTCCGTCTATCTATCTATTTATAGATAGAAAGTAGTAGAAAGCTTAATCTAGATATCTAGTATTTAATAGAACTTCTTCTAGAAATTAGAGATAAATTAAGGTTCTCTATTAGATATAATTATCTATAGTACTCTATAGTATTAGTAAATATATAAGATATAAAGCTAGACTATATTCTTAGCTATTATTATCTTATAGTAAGAAATAGAGATACTTTACTTACTTAAATAGTTAATTACTATATAGACTATATTATAACTAAACTTATCTATTAGAAAGGACTTAAAATCTATTATAATATATATTAGACTAGAAAATAATATAAAAGTAATTAATTAATTCTAGAACTAGAAGTAGCTATATAGACTATATATATAGAGGAAGAGAGTCTAATATATACTATACTTCTATCTAAAATAGTAGAGTATAATATATATAAATCTAGTATAATATATCTCTCTAGAAGATAGCGTATATTTAGAGATATCTTATAAATAAAAGAGAGATTCTACTAAGATAGCTACTCTACTATATATCTATTCTTTCTTCTAAAGTAGATAGCGACTATCTAGTATAGTTACTAAGTTATCTTTCGACTATTAAATATAGTTATTAAGTTAAAGCGTTTCGTCGCGATCGAAGTCTTAATCTAATAATAGATATTCGGTTCTAAGTTATCTTATATAAAGGCGCGATATCGAGAGAAAGAGTTATTTTATCGAATAGACTTATTAAAGAGATCCTTCGAGTTGAAATAGATCTAACGTTAAATATCTAGATATTCTAGTCTTTAGAGAAATAAGAGAATAACATTAAACGTCGATATAGTAAACTCTTAAGATATTAAAGATCTAGAGGTTTAAGTAGTTATTTAGTATAACTACTTAAGCTAAAGTAAGTTAAATATTAAATAGAGTAGTTCTACTAAGTTATTCTATTTATTACTATATTCTATTATAATATTCTATACTAACTTCTATACTAACTAGAATCTTCTAACTAGACGTTCTAACTAGATTCTCTAATAAGATATATTAGAAGGTATATAATATCTCTTTCTAAAGGAGATAAAGAAATCAATTAAGTATTAAACTACTAATAGTAAAGGTATATAATAAGCGGCGACTAAGCTTATAACTATTAGACTAGAAAATAATATAAAAGTAATTAATTAATTCTAGAACTAGAAGTAGCTATATAGGCTATATATATAGAGGAAGAGAGTCTAATATATAATATACTTCTATCTAAAACAGTAGAGCGTAATATATATAAATTTAGTATAATAATATATTACTAAGAATAGTCTAGAATTAGTAGTAGATATAGAAATCTAGAGGTATAGTTTCTTAGAATATATACTCTTTTATAAGCGTAGTAGTTATAGATATACTAAGCTATATTCTAAGGAAGTTCTTTTTAATAGTACTTCTAGCTAAGAATTCTTATTATCTTTACTTTACTAGAATATATAGAGAAGATCTAATCGTAAGCTTCTCGAATTAGATTAGCTACTAGAGTATCTTATATAGAAACTACTAATCGTCCTTAGTAGAGAAGTAGTCTATTATCTAACTAGAAGTCTTCTAGCTACTTCTTTACTTACTTTCGAAGAGTAGCTAGAGAGTTTACTATATAATTAGCTATTAAGATATACTCTATTAATTAGCTTAGCTTATATATTATCTTATCTAGAGAGACGAGGTCTAGGCTATTATTTTCTAGAATTACTAGGTCTAATTATTCTAGCTAAAGTAGTACCTTTATCTAAATAAATGTCTTAAGCTTATTCTATAGGCCGACGTCTTATTTCCTTCGCGTAAGAGTATTAGGTTAAGTATTATTCTTATCTATCTAGTATATAATTATAAAGAAGTATTAAGAGAGTAGTTTAGTCTATCGAGTCTAGCGACTAGTAAGCTACTTAGTTATTATAAAATACTTAAGTACCTTATAATTAGTATATATCTTAAACTAGAAGAGCGCGCTTTAGAGTTTAGAGCGCTAGTAGTCGAAAGAGTATATTATAGCTAGTATCTTCTTATTATAGATCTTATAGTTATATTCTATAGAGGCTATAGTTTTTAAAAAGTAACTAATAAAGTACTATTTACTATTAGAGTATAATTAAGAGAGTATACTAGTAATAACTCTATTAGAAGCGTCTATTTTAAGCTTATATTCTAAGGTAGAATTATAATATTAAAGAAGTAGAGAGAAGATAAAACGCTACTTTAGTTTCTTAAAAGCTTACTAGTAAGGCTTATTAAAAAGAAAGAGAGTTAAAGCTTTCGTTAATTATATAAGTAGCTTAGTAATAATTCTATAGTTATAGATAAAGCGCTAGTAGAAGTTATAAAAGCTAAGGAAAGACTAGACTCCTTTAACTATATTAGACTTCTTCTACTTATATATTATAGAGACTTTATCTAGGTCTACTATAATACTATTAGTACTAACTATAAAGCTATAGTACTTAGAGTCTATTTAGATTAGATTATTTAAGAGTTATTATTTAGTATATTATTTAGATATTATTTAAGGATATTATTTAATTTCTAAATAATATACTAAAGTAGTATAAGTGTTTATATTACTTTATTATTTAATTTATTATTTATTAATTAAAGGATAAATATTATTCTATTCTATAAAAGACCTCTATAACTTTTATTAATTCACTCTCTAATCTATATATATAAGAGTACTTATCTCTAACTTCTACTACTTTACCTTTAATACTACTTCTACTACTATAGCTACTCTATTATCTACTATAGAAGTTCTACTCTCTAAATCGGCCTCTAAGTACATTTCTACTCTTAAAAAGCTTACTTAACAATCTAATATAAATACTAAGTGTAAGCGCGTACTAAATAAAGCCTAAAGAAAGTAACTATATAAGGCAAAAGTTTCTACTACGCTCTTAACCTATACTAACGATATATCTATTAATCCTACTCTCTAACTTAATACTACTACGCCTGCTTCTAACTCTAAGGTACTAGGCAAGTCATGTATATAATAGACAAGTAAGATAGAGGAGGCTCTTATAGTTAAAGGTTATATATAATTTATAGAAGGAAAAGGCACTAACGTAGATAATTAGAAGCCTAAGAGATAGAATACTATTATTATCTCTATCTAAGAAGTATACTATAAGCTAGAAGTTATAGTAGATCTTAAGTAAGTGTATAATAAATAGAGAGAGATTAAGAAGTATTAGAAGACGTAGAGCATCTTAGAGAGTACTTCTAGTATAGGATAGAGTAAAGAGAATAAATTATATAAGAGCCTAGATAATATTTAGTAAACACTTAAGTAGGTAAGTCTCCTTATTACTTCTCTCTTTCTTATTTATTAATAATAATTAGACTTATACTAGTATCCGCTAGTATAAATACTATATACTTCTAAGCCGCGACAAGTTATAAGAAATTCTTAAAGAAGTATATACTATAGAAGTAGATATATTTACTAGTACTAACTCTCTATTCTATATAAAAGTTATAAAAGAGAAGTAGAATAGCGATACCTCTAAGTCTAACGAAGACGATACTACTACTAAACCTTCTCTAAAAAAGTAATACTATATAACTATTATACTAAAGTTTAACCTAAATACTCTACTTATAGAAATTATAGAGAAGTTAAAAGCTTAGCGAGAGGCCTAGAAGGCACGAGAATTAAGAGAGTTTAAGGCCTTAAAGTTATACTAAGAAAAGGCTTATAATATACTCTTAAATAGCTTCTAGAATCGCTTAACTACTAATTAATTAGCGAACGCTTTTATAGTTATAGAAAGTAAGTTAAAAGTAAGAAGCTTTATTTTAATACTAGAAGGAGAAAAAAAGAATAGATAGCTTAAGCTTTAGAAGAGTATTAGAGAGTTTATATAATAAGGAACTTTATAGTTTTATACTCTAATCTAGTAGAATACTATACTTTATATAGTATACCTTATAATCTATCTATATCTTCTTAGCTATCTTATCTCTAAACTTATCTATCTTCTTTAAGAGTTTACTATTAATCTATAAAAGTAAACTAGATAGAGTAATTATATCCTTAACTTCTAGATTATCCTTCTCTTATATAAGTAAAACATCTACTTCTATTCCTTCTCTTACTCTTATAAAATTATAAAGTGTAGTAAGAGTAATAATAAGAAGAACTTAAGTATTAACTAGAAACTTAGAACTCTAAAGTATATAGTACTTTCTTTATAAAACACTAAATATTCGTTTAACTATATTTCTTAAGACTATATAGTATAAGTTAAATAACTTCTTTATATTCTTTAGTCTAAGGTTTATATAAGCTTACTCTTTAAGATAGTATCTTATAGCTTAGTAAGGTGAGAGTATAGTATTAGAATTAGTATATCCTATATCTCTAAGCTAATATTTACTCTTAGAAGTAGTAAATCTATATATAACTTTAGCGTTATATAGTATAGTAGTATTATAAGCTAAACTCTTCTATCTAGTAAGAATAAAAGTAAAGACTATATTAAAGTTATAAACTGTAAGTATGTTTTAAGAGAGCTTCTTTTTATAGTTCTAGTACCTTAGCTTATTCTTCTTAGAAATATATATCTTAATATATATACTATTAAGAGCTTCTAGGTAATCTTTAAAGTAAGGAAAGTACTTTAGGTTATCTATAATCTAGCTTCTAAGAGGAGTATTATTCGTAGATAATTCAACGAATTCTTTATAGAGCTAAATAAGAGAGTCTAAGATCTTATAAAAACACCTATTAATTGTCTCTTCTAAGTAGCTAAAAGTCTTCTAGACTATACGATTTAAGCTTTTATTATTAACTATATAAAGAAAGATTATAAGCTTCTTCTTAAGGTATACTTAGTAAGTTTTAGAGTCTCGAATAGTAGTATTCTTAAGGATCTAATCTCGTAGATTATAAAAGGAAGAGAGACTTATATATAATACTTGATATATATAACGTAGTTTACTACTAAGCGACGTATATTACCGAGCGACGTACTTTCCTCTACTCTGTCACCTAAAGGGTAAAATTAAATAATTACAACATATTATATTAATTAATCTGAATCTAAATCTAATGAACTAGAAGTATCTACAGCCTCTTAACAAGTTCGTGTATTATGACTAGACTTTCTATAGGTACTACATCGTCGCCTAGACAGCTACCCCTCCTTTTACCTACTCTTCTTAGAGCACTTGTTATGTTAAGCCTATTCCTCTACTTCCTTCTAAGCTAATATATCCTACGTATACTCTATAGTAAGTACTCCTCCTTAACAGACCCGAGTCTTTTTAGCCCTCTAGCGTTTACTTAGTACTTTATTTACCTTCTAAAGAGTATAGACTTCAGCTAATAATAAAGTCATCTTATAAGCTAACAGCTCTGTACCCTTAGCTAATATAGCTACTGTCTAGAAAATAGAGGTTAGCAAGCTTCCTTAATAACGTATAATCTAATTCTTAACTAATGTCGTCTATAAAAGAGCATTAGTTGAGTTATAAGGAAGGAGTCTATAAGACCTAAAGGTTAATATTAGTAGAGGGGGTCTATAATACTATATTTCGCCTATATATTCTTAATTAGTTAATACCACGTACTAATAAGCTCTAGATCTTTATATAAGGCTCTTTAGAAGTCGTAAACGCGATTAAAACATGTCTTTAACTCTAGTCGTCGTTAAATGAATTAATATACCTAGTTCTTACTAACGTATAGTACCTCTCGAGATTTAAGTAGGAGATTTACTATATCTTTAACACTAGTTAGACAGGGCGTAAATCCTCTTAAATCTAGATCAAGTATATATTAAACAATTGTATCCTCCTCTAAGTTGTTTAATTTGTAACAATTAGCTTTAATTTCAGGGCGATAGGTTCAGCTAGCTATTCTATATCGAAGTGTTACTTTAGAGACCTTGTAGATCTTTGCTAGAGAGTGTTTACTTAGCTTTTTAGACTTTCAAATAGCCTTGATAGCTAGAATAATTCACGCTTCTTAGGTTTGAATTTCTATAATAAATAGTTGAAAAAACGCGTCTTAAAGTTTATAAGGAGTAGGGTAGAGAAAAGTACGTCGCTCGGTGATATACGTCGCTCGGTGGTAAACTACGTTATAGATAGCTATTATAATTAAGAAGTTCCTTTATATAGTAAGGTCCTTTAAGACAATCTATACCGAGTGAATAGCGCGCTATATAGAGAGATAAAGAGGTAACAAGAGCGAGAAGAGGTAATAGTATATACTAGGATTTATTCTTATCCTTATCTTACTTTTTAAGAGAGTATAGAGAGTATAGTAGAGGTATATTTATAGTAGTAGTTTAGGTAGATATATTATAAGTAGTATACTAGAGTTAAATAAGCTTATTAGAGATACTACTTTTATTTATATAAGTGTATTATTTAATTCTCTAAATAATATAATAAAGTAGTAAACGTGTTTAGATTAAATTTATTATTTAGTAAAAATTAAATAATATTCTTAAATAATCTAATCTAAATAGACTCTTAGTATAAGAAACGCTAAATTTATACTTCTTAATATCTATCTATAGGCTAGTATCGCGAAGCTACTAGAGAACCTTATATATATACTTATTATATTCTAAGAGATCGTCTAAGTAGATAAGAATATTATCTAGATAGACTATATAAAAGTCGTCTAGATAGTTAAAAAGTATATTATTTATATAGTGTTAGTATATTACTAAGCTATTTATAAGTCTAAAAGAGAGTACTTTATACTTATATAATCTATATCTTATATAAAAGGTAGTTAGATCTTCTATATTCGAGTATACTTAAATATTATAGAAAGCCTAGTAGATATTAAGTTTTATAAAGACCTTAGCTCTAGCTAGATAAGCGAGAGTTTCGTTAATTAAGAGTAAAGAGTACTAGTTCTTATAAGTAAGAGTATTAAGCTTATAGAAGTTAATATAGAAGTATAGACTACTATTTAGTTTATATATAAAGAGAGTAGATAAGGTAAAGAGTACTTAGCTTAACTTAATAAAGCTCTTATTAAGGTTTTTCATTAGATACTACTTAATTACTTTAAGCTTTAATTACTTTAAGCTTATCTATTAACTAGTTATATAGTAAGCTATACTCTAGAGTATTTAAAGCTTTAAGCTTAATTTAATAATTATAGAAATAGTAGAGTAAGAGCTTATCTAATATAGCCTTTAAGAATACGTCTTTATATAAGCGATGTTATAGAGAAAGCTTATCCTTAATATTCTAAAGAGTTACTTCGTTATTATTCTCTAGAGTCTCTTTCTTCTAGATTACTTAGTCTAATTTATATAGACTTATTATAAAGAACTTATTCTTCTTTCGTTATAAGTAAAAGTAGAATCCGTTTATACTAATATAAGCGATATTTACTAAAGGTAAGTCTTATAGTATAGAAACTAACTTCTTTATAATAGACTATAAGAGTATAGTTTTCTATAGACTAATTTCTTACTATATTTAATACATCTTATCTTATATATTCTATTTATACTTATTACGTCTAATAGTTTTAATTTTAGCTATTTTCTAGCTCTTATAATCTAAGTCTTTTTCTAATAGCGTTCTAGATAAGAGTAGATAAATAGAGTAAGAGAGGATTATATAAGGTAGTAAGACTTACTAGCTATCTTAATATTATATATTCTCTAGCTAGTATATCTCGCTAGTATTCTAGCTAGTATTATTAAGAGTATATATAGCTTCTAGATATATAAATCTCTCTTTAAAAAGTTAGTAGTTTATTATTATCTAGCTATATTAGTATTTCTTATTCTAGGTTAAGCTAAATTTTAAAGTAAGCTATCTATTTAAGTCTAATAATAATATTATAGTTTCTAAGGTTAAGAATATAGAAGAAGATATCTATTTATTAGTATTTATCTATAGAGAGTTAAAGAGTAAGGAAGTAGATAATAGATCTACTTAATTTACTATTAAACCTTTTAGTAGTAATAGTTTATATAAGCTTTTAAGAGGTAAGGTTAAAAGATTTTACTATATTAATAGTAAGTATAGTATTAATAAAAGTAAAGCTATTTACTCTAGTATTAATAAGAGCGTAGGTTATAATAGTAATTCTATTATTTATAAGAGTATATAGTACTATAAAGTACTTTCTATCTATTAATTAACTTAGGTTAATCTTTTCTAGACTAAGAGTATACTCTAGATAGAAGTCTTAGTCTAGAGTTTCTCTTTTCCTAATTCGTCTAAAGCGTCTTTATCTTCTACTAATTCTTCTTCTTCTACTTCTTTAAGGTCTATACGCTTTAGCTTAGAACAGGCGACAGCGTAGTATTCTTTTCTATAGTAGTTATAATAGTTAGTATTTATATCTATAGGCGCTAGTCTTCTTACTTTACTAGTATAAGAGTTCTTACTAGTATTATAGAGAGAAGTAATAGATATTATATAAGATACTAGTACAGGTATAGTAAGCGGCGTAGAGGCTAGCCTATAGCTCTAGATAGAAGTAGAAGAGCGAGTAGATTATATAGATTTCTCTTAAAATATCTTTTAGTACTTCTCTCTTATATTAATTTATCTAAGCTCTATATCTAATAATAAGTAATTAACTACTAGTTCTTAGTAGATATCTAGTATATATAGTATTAGAGCTATTCCTCTTTAGAGCGAAGTTATAAGTCGATTATATAGATCTAGATAGAGGTATTTCTAGAGAATCTATACTTCTCTAGCTAGATATAGAAACTAGGTTTAGAATTCTTAGAAGGTTTATATAATCTTTTATAACGAACCTAATCTGCTAGCTCTCTAGTAGTTATCCTTACCTATAGTATATATAGATGTAGCGAATAATTAGAGAAGTAAGAGATAGTTCTATTAAAGATCTAAAGCTATAGAAGAGAAGAGAAGAAAAGAGAAGACTTCTAGAGGTTCTATAATATAGAGATAGCTAAGGAATTAATAAGTATAGAAATGTTAATCTATTATAGAAATAGTTCTAGGCTAGGCTAGAAATAGTAGACTTTATAGACGCTAGCGAGCAGCTGTAAGCGAGTCACGTGCTCGGTAGTAACTAGGTCTATAATATTACCTCTCTCTTTAAGTAGAGCTCTAGAGATAGATATACTTATCTATCTATCTATCTATATTTTTACTAATATTCTTCTACTAAGGCAGCTATAAGATACTAGCTCTATAATAGTAGTAAGGTACTAGCTATATACTAAGTTATCTAAAATACTCTATATTCTTTATATAATATTAATCTATATATTCTACTAAGTAGATAGTATATACTTCTACGATTTTATTAATTATTAAAGTCTAGGTATTAAGAGCTTTTATAATATCGAAAGAAGAAGGCTTTAAGAGTTATTAGAAAATAATATAGACGAAGGTAAGAAGGTCTACTTAAAAGACTTCTTTCGTTAGAGTATAGAGAGGCTTCTTCTTATTAGTAGAAAGCTTAGATTAACTAATAATAAGCTAGATAAGTTATCTTATTAAAGTGTTAATTATATAAGCGTATTAATATTTCTTTTTAATAAGAGAGATAAAGTTATATACCTAGCGTATAATATTAGAGTCTATTATAGTTAAGTAAATACTAGGTTATAAAGGTATATTAAACCTATTCGCGAAGGTAGAATTATTAGATTATTTACTTAGAGAGGATTAGTAAAGAGATTAAGCCTTTAAAAGTTATTTAGTTAATAGTAAGATATTAGCTCGTATTTAGAGGTCTATAGACGCTAGAGGGAGAGAATCTATAGATACTAGAATTAGAGGTCTATAGACGCTAGAGAGAGAGGTCTTAAGCTTAAGGTCGATTCGAGAGTCGTATTATAATAGAGAGCTAGAGGCTATAGATATTAATACTATTAATAATACTAGAAGAGGCTTATAGAGCTAGATAATAATAGAAGGCTAGAAAGAAAGTAAGGTTAAGAGTCTAATATATTTTAAATCCTTTATAGAATAAGAAAGAAGATAAGCTTTAGATAATATAATAAATCTAATCTACTAGCTCTCTAGTAGTTATCCTTACCTATAGTAGATATAGATATAGTAGATAATTAGAGAAGTAAGAGATAGTTCTATTAAAGATCTAAAGCTATAGAAGAGAAGAGAAGGAAAGAGAAGACTTCTAGAGGTTCTATAATATAGAGATAGCTAAGGAATCGATAAGTATAGAAATATCGATCTATTATAGAAATAGTTCTAGGCTAGGCTAGAAATAGTAGGCTTTATAGACGTTAGTAAGTAGCTATAAGTAAGTTATATACTCGGTAGTAACTAGGTCTATAATATCTTTATTATTAGATAATTATACTTATATCTTATATCTCTTACTTAGTTTAGATTAATAAAAATAGAAGTAAGATAGTTAATTATTTCTTCTACTAAGATAAAGTAGATCTAGAGGTTCTTATCTATTCGTAGCTAAAAGTGTTTCTAGACATCGTCTATTATATAATTAAAGATATAAAATATTCTATCTACCTTATTCTAGAACTAGTCTCTATTACTTCTAAGTTTCTCTTATATCTAGATCTTCTAACCTAAGAATATAGAATCTATCTCGTTAGATAAAGGCTATAGATCTAGTAATTTTACTAAGTACTTATAGCTTATTATTATTAATTCTAGAGTTTATTATTCTATCGATTATATAATATTTAGAAGTAATAGTATAGCTGTTTAGAGATTAATATTAGAGTTACTTAAAGGCGAAAGTCGACTAAGAAGCTATTCTAGTAATTACTAGGTTTACGACTAGTTCTAAGTAAGTGTTTAAACCTACTCTTATAAGATGTTTAAGCTTTTAGAGGCATTGTTATAATTAGATTCCGACTAGTACTTAGACTAAGCTACTAGAGAATTATTATTATCTTATTATAGATTTAAGTATCTCTATCTATAGAATATATATCGAGTAGTAACCTCTAAAGATACTTTCTATTATAATAATACTATAGTAGTAGTAGTAGCTATAGTAGTTAGTTTATAGATATATTTTACTTTAAGGAATACTTATCTTATTTTAATATCTCGTCTTATACTATCTTAAACATTATATAGAAAAATCGCGTTAATATTAAGACTAGCTCTCGAGAAATAGATATTAAATTATCTAACTAGTTTAAGTAGAAGGCTAAGAGAGAACTAAACAGGCTAACGTCGAGAGGCTATAACTAGTAGGTTATATAAGAAGAAAGGATTATAAAAATAATTCGATAGCGATCTATAAAGTTAATAAACTTTATATTAATATATAAGAAGTAGCCGTCTATAAGAAGGAGTCGATAGACTCTTAAAGACTTTAGTTTTATATACTTTTCGAATACTTTTTCTAGCTACTTAAGACTAAAGTTATTTAAGAACTAGCTGTTCTCTAAAAAGTCGAAGTATACTCTAGAATACTCTATAACGTCTATAAGCTAGAAATTCTAGAGATATCTAGAGCTTTCTTTATATATAAGAAGTAGTAGGATCGCTTATCTAATAGCTAAAATATATATAAGAAGTAAGATAAACTTCTAAGATCTATTCTACTTATTTTTAGTAATCTAATCTAAATTATATACTCTAAGACTTATTATATACTTTATAGAATAACTAAAACTAATAAGAAAGCTCTTTTTATTAAATTTATAGAGGTTATCGACTATAATTTAGAATTTCTCGATAATAGAGACTAACTATAGATAGCGAGTAATATTAGCTTTTATAAGAAAAGAAGCGATAAGTAGTAAAAAGAGAGGAAATACTAAGGCGAAGAAGAGAGTAAATATAGGTCTATAATTAGCTATAACTCTTAAATTCTTAATATTCTTAAGATAACCGCTATATAACCTATCCTTATACTACTAGATAAAATCCTCTATCTAGTTCTTTCTAACCTCGCTTCTATATATCTCTTTAGTAAGGTTTCGAACGATTAACGAAGTAGATAGTATTCTACGCTCTATAAGTCTATTTATCTACTAAATTAGAACCTTCTCTTACTCCTTAGTTAATACTTAAAGGTAAAAAGTAGTAGCCTCTCTATATATCTTAGTTAAGCCTCTAACTCTCTATAAAACTATAGAACGGTTATATCTATACTTTTTTATAATATTAGTATAATTATCTACTTCTTCTCTTTCGATTACTACTACCGCCTAGTTAATCTAATAAGTATTATCTACTCTAGCTATAATTCAAGTAGAGAAGTAGATAGAAAGTAAGGCTATTTTAGAGCGTCTATAGTCTAGAGGCGTATATAGTCTAGAGAAATCGATTATAGATTTTTACTAGAGTTATATAGATGTTTTTTATATATATTTTAAGTAGCTAACTTAGTAATATAGTCGACTTTATAGTAAACTATATTATTAATAATATATATATAATAATTAGTTTTATAAGCTTTATAAATACTTTAAAATAATTAGATATTAATTAACTCTTTACTCTCTTAAGTAAATAGAAAGTTAATTAACTTAGCTATTTTATCTTATCTATTTTAGTAAGATAATATCTAGAGATACTAGAAATATATTAGCTATAAGTAAGAGGATCTTAAAATAGTATAATAAGCTCTCTAAAGAGGTTTCTAAGTATATATATATAGTTTAAAACTCTATATATATATAGAGAAAGAGAAGAGAGATAAGAAACTAGACTATAAGAATAACTACTTTATTATAGAGTATTAATTTAGTTAATCTAATTAATCTAAATTTTTTTAATTAAGAAATATATTAATCTAATTCTAATCTAATCTAATTATATTAATCTAATTATTAATTAGATTAATAATTAATTCTTATTTATACTAATAGAATAAAAGAGTAGCGAAAAGAGATAGAGAAGATAGTACTTTAAGAGATAAATATACTAGATAGTACTAAGTCGAGAAATAATAGTACTATTTAAGATAATAGTAAAAGTAAAAGTAGAATTAAAAGTAGAATTAAAAGTAGAATTAGTACTTAAATTAATAATTTATATAGATAAAATAAGAGCTAGAAGCTTAAGAAGAGTATCTATAAAAGGTTATATATTAGAAAGTAATTAGATATTAGTATAGATAGTAGACTAATTTATTATATTTATTAATTTTTAGTATATCTATATATAAAAATAATAAGTAAGAAAAATTATAATACTAATAAAAATACTATCTAATCGATTTAGAGAGTATTTAGAGTATTTTTTTATTAATTTAATAGTATTTAAGATATTTATAATTAATAAGAGAGTATAACTATTAAATACTATAGTAAAAATAACTATATAGAGAAGATATATAGTAAAGTAAAGTACTATAATATAGTTTATTACTAAGCGAGCTATATTACTAAGTAAGCTACTTTTCTCTATTAAATCTCTTTAATATATAATTACTTAACTATAATATATTTAATTAACTAAACTACTTAGAATCTAACGAGTTATTTAGTTCTATAGACTCTTAACAAGTTTATATATTATAACTAGTCTTTCTATAAGTACTATATCGTCGTCTAGACAGCTACCTCTTCTTTTATCTACTCTTCTTAGAGCGCTTATCGCGTCGAGCCTACTTCTCTACCTTCTTTTAAGCTAATATATCCTATATATCCTCTATAATAAGTGTACTCTATTAATAGATCCGAGTCTTTTTAGCTCTTCGACGTTTACTAAGAGCTTTATTTACCTAGCGAAGAGTCTAGACTTTAGCTAATAGTAAAGTTATCTTATAAGCTAATATCTCTATACCCTTAGCTAATATAGCTACTATCTTAAAAACTAGTATTAGCGAGCTTCCTTAATAGAGTATAATATAATTTTTAACTAGTATAGTCTATAAGAGAGCTTCGGTTAGGTTATAAGAAGTCTAAGAGATCTATAGGTTAGTATTTATAGAGAGGTCTATAGAAGATATTAGAGTCTATAATCTAATATTAAGCTTAGAAATAACTACCTATAGATTAAAAGAGACTAACCTAGCTCTATAAAACCTAGCTTTAGTATTTCAAGTTATTATTAACTAATTATAAGCTATATAGAAGGCTAAAAAGAACT
>LKTO01000860.1:0-16100 GCA_001399465.1 Hymenoscyphus scutula
CTTAAACTAGTACTACTAGAAGTACTACTAGCTCTACTTATAGAGATCTAGCTAGTTAATCTAAATACTAAGTATAAGGTTAAGAAGATTCTTAACTATAAACTTATTAGAGATAATATTAAGTATTTAATTAAATAGTTAGATTATCTATATTTAGAGAATACTTAGAAACTAAAAGAGAATATTAGCTAGTACTTAGTAGAACTTAAGAAGTTCTATTCTTAAAACCTAAGTCTATCTATAGCGCGTAGTTAGTAGAAAAAGCCTTAAAGAAACTAGAGTTAAGACCTAGGTTAGAAGTAGAGTCGAAGGTAGTAGAGGCGTAAAGAGAGGCTAGCTAGAAGATCTCTACCTTTTACTTCTCTTTCTTATTCTACTCTCTCTAATTCCTTTCTAATTCCTTTATAGCGTTAAGTTTATTAATGAATTTAAGTCCTTAATAGACTATTTCCTTATAACGTTTCTAAATAAACTTCTACTACTTTTATAGCTAGAGGATCTTAGCTATAGTAGCCTTCTCTTTATCTTATAGACGTTTCTTCTAGGCGTCTAGAGATTTCTACTCTTTTTTAGTAGAAATGTTTCTATTCTAGGAATTACTACTACTATTATATTTCGATTTTATATAAATATATTTAGTATAATAGCTAGATTAGAACTTGTCTATAATATAACGCTTACTCTATAAGAAATATTAAGAATAGGCTATAACTTTATATTAGATACTTTTAATATTATTAGTAAGTAAAAACCTTTCTTTCTTCTTTTTATAAGTATCTACTTATAGTATTATTAGAAATATTATAATAGAAGAGAACTACTAGCCTTCTAATAACATTTCCTAGATTATACTTAAGCGTAGAGACACGCTAAGCTAAGAAGGGGATAGTATTATAAATCACGAGTATATATAACTAGTAAAGACTAGATAACGCTCTAATAGGTTAAGTACTATTATATACTCTTATAGTATCGAGAGATTAGTTAGATTAGCTAAGCGATCTAAGGATTTTATAGTATTTAGTAATTATATAATAGACTCTAAGAGATTCTTTAGAGATCTAGAAGAGGTCTAGAGATCTATAGAGATCTCGCTATTAGAACTAGAGACGAAGAGTCTATATAAGACTAGTACGTCTACTATTAGATAGAAGCTTTATACTTAACTTAATATTATATTATTATTACTACCTTAATAGCTTTATAGTTAAGTAACAAGTTTACCTTTAAGTAAACATCTAGTCCGCGATTAATCCTCTTTATAAGTAATAAACTCTAGCGATACTTAGTTACCTTAGTTAGTTTAAGAATCGTTATAAAAAACCTCTCTACTAAGACCTCTAGTTAATCTAGCTACCTTAATCTTAGTCTCTTATATATATTTAAGCGTAAGAATATACTAGTCTAAGAAGAGAATAGTATTATAAATTATATATTAAATATATAATAAATAAAGACTAGATAGCGTTCTAATAGATTAAGATACTATTTATATATAAAGTTTTAGAAGTATTACTAGAAGAATACTAGATAATATAGAATCTTATTAGTTAGAAAATTATATAATAGAGTCTCTATATAATAGAGTTCTTAGAGGCTATAAAGTCCTTAATATTAGAGACTCTCTTTAAGCGAGAGACTCTAACTAAGAATAAAGGTTCTATATAAGACTAGTACGTCTACTATTAGATAGAAGCTTTATACTTAACTTAATATTATATTATTATTACTATCTTAATAGCTTTATAGTTAAGTAATAAGTTTACTTCTAAGTAAATACTCTAGACACGATTAGACCTCTTTATAAGTATCTAATCTAGCGATACTTAGTTACCTTAGTTATTTAGTTTAAGAACTATTATATCTCTCTTACTCTTCTTTTCTATATATTAGAATATAGTTTTTATTAAAATATAGAATTAGATTATCTATAAGAAGAGAAGAGGTTCTAGAAGAAGCTAGCTAGTTAATAAGAGAGAGAGAAGAGTAAAGAAGACATCTATTACTTCTATTTACCTATAATTCTTATTTACTTATAGCTTCTAATTAACCTATCTCTTACTTAAATAAAAACTATAATATAAGGTCTCTCTTTCTAGCTTATCTTCTTATTAACTTATTTTCTTTCTTCTTCTCTCTTTCTTTCTAAGCTCTTAGTTTTTTCTCTCTTATAGACTAAGGTTTCCTTAGAAATTACTTCTTAAATTTATATATTACTTTACTACTATTTATAATATTCTCTAATAACTTCTATAAATCCTCTTCTATATTATATCTATACTATCTAATAAGATACTAAAAGTCTCTATCTTCTTATCTAAAGTCTAATATATCTTATACTCTCTAAGGAATATAACTACTTAATTTAATACTAATAGATAGTAGTAAGAGGTTTTTCTACTCTAGAAGAGATATATTAGTAAAGAGATAGAGTAAGTTTATATAAATAATATTATAGACTAAGTTAAGTTTAGATACTAGATCTAACTTATATAAGTAAGAGTTTATAATTTATTATATCTTATAAAGACTAATATATCTAGTATTAAATTTTAGTATTAGATATAGTAATTTAATATTTTTTATACTTAGTATAACTAGATTATCTACTCTATATAACGTAGTTTATTAGCGAGTCGATTATATTACTAAGTCGATTACTTTTCCTTAGTACTAAACTTTATATCTAAATAAATTAACTCTAATATATTAAATTAATTATCGCTCTTAGAATCTAACTAACTAGATATATCTATAACTTCTTAATAAGTTCGCGCGTTATAACTAGCTTTTCTATAAGTTCTATAGTACTATCTAGAAGGTTATCTCTTCTTATAACTAGACCTCGCCTTATATATATTATATTATACTTACTTATCTATATTCTTCTAAGCTAAAATATTCTATATATCCTCTACTATAGATATCTTCTCTTAATAAATATAAGTTCTTTTAGCTCTATAATATTTACTTAGAGCTTTATTTACTATATAAAGAGTATAGACCTTTATAGATAAAAGAGTTATCTTATATACTATTCGCTCTATACTCTTTACTAATGTAGTAACTATTTAAAAAAGTAGAGTTAGTAAGCTTCTTTAGTAATAAGCTATATAAGTTTATATAAGAGTTAATTATAAAAGTACTTTAGTTAGATTTAAAGAGGTCTAGAACCTCTAAGAGAGAGAGTTAGTACTAGACGACTAAGAGAGAGTTAGAGTCTATAACCTTATATTAAGCTTTAAAAGAACTACTTATAGATTAAAAGATACTAGGCTAGCTCTATAGAATCTAGTCTAATAGTTTAGAACTATTATTATTTTCTTATATACTACTATAAAGCCTAGAAAGAACTTAACCTTTATAATATAGTTAATATAAACCTTAATAAACGTCTTAATCTACTAACTATATATCTGTTTTAAAATACTATAGTATCTAATATTAAGTAGTTAGATTAGATAGAATAAATTAGAAGGTAGTCTAAGAGTAATAATATTATATATCTTATAGTACTCTTAGAACTTAGTCGATTTATAACTCTTTTATCTATCTAAGACTAGTATTTAATATAGACTCTTTATATAAGCTATAGTATATTTATTAAAGTACTTTAACTATTTAAGATCTATTTTATTATTTATCTAACTATTACTTATTAGTTTAATAACCTAGTTAGATAGAAGGCTACTATCGATATACTAGTTAGAGAGATAGTTCTTACTCTAAACTACTAAGAATAGAGAAATACTTAAGCTCTCTCTATTAATATAGATAATTACTATAGTCTATTCTCGATTATCTAGCTAAACTATCTTATCTCTACTACGCTAGTCTACTCTAGTAATAACTATTCTAGAATAAATACTATCTATTATAAACTCGATTTCGTCGAAATTCTAAAAATCGTAGTCTTAAATACTATATTTTACTCTTATATTCTCTACTAGTCGAAACTATACGCTAATAAGCTTAGAATCTTCGTATAAGGCTCTTTAGAAGTTATAAACACGATTAAAACGCGTCTTTAAGGCTAGTTATTATTATATAAATTAATATATCTAGAGCTAACTAATATATCTTTCTCTTCGCGATTCGAGGATAAAATTAGCTATATCTTCTATACTAGTAAGCTAGAGCGTAAATCCCTTAGAATCTATATCGAGTATATACTAAATAATTACTTCCTTCTCTAACTTAGTTAACTTATAATAATTAGCTTTAGAATTCGAGTAGTAGGTTTAGCTAGCTATTCTATTAGAAAGAGTTATATATAGTACTTTATAGATCTTTACTATAGAGCGTTTACTTAGTTTTTTAGACGTTTAAATAGTCTTAATAGCTAGAATAATTCGCTCTTCTTAAGTTTAAATTTCTATAATAAATAGTTAAGAAAATATATATTAAAATTTTAGAAGTTTAGACTAAGGAAAAGTAATCGACTTAGTAATATAATCGACTCGCTAATAAACTATATTAATTATAACTAGTAATCGATATCTAGAATTCTATAGAAGATCTAGTAGTATATAGAGAATATTTCTATCTATTTATAAAAAATTTTAGAATTTATCTAGAATAGAGCTACCTTCTATAGATATATCTATAGATATCTATAAATATATATCTTACGTGATTTCGAGATATAAAAATAATTATCTAAGCGCTAAGCTAGTTATATATATACTAATAACTCTAGTAAAACTAAACTCTACTACTTCTACTACTATAAATCGTCTTACTCTTATTACTTAGACTCTTTCTAAATATATATATATATATAGTATTTTCTAAAAGCGTAACTCTACTATATAGAGATGCTCTAGGTTAGTTAGATAAATAAAAAAAAGTTTTTTTAGATAAGAATTACACTTTTTACCTAAGGTAAATTCACTAAAGACCCTTAAAAAATATCTTTTTAGGCGATAATTAAGGTTTTCTATAGATGAATTCACTAATTTTATTAAGTACTCTAGATAACGGTTTCCACTCTTAATTCTTCCAGAAATATTCCTTCCATTTTAGACCCTCTCTAGATACTTCCAGAGGGATACCATCCATGGAAAGTTCCATAGAAGGTGCTTCCAGTTGCCGATCACTGATTATGACAAGGTTTCAACAATTCCAGCTGTGATGTCAACATACAAAAGCTAAAATTTTCCCTTCAGGCTTCATCATAACTACAGGCAGCCTGACAAATACAAGAAAGCTTGTCACGACGAACAATCTCTAAAATAATCGTCCTATTTCAAGTCAGAAGATCCAGACATCTCAACAAACACAATCCAACTTTCCATTCAGATTTATCTGGTTTTGAATTCGACATTCAGCCACAACTCCCACCAATCACTAGGGGACAAGGATAATAAATGCTCAAAGGAGGTATCTCCTTATGATTTGTGGACAAGGCGCATTGACTATCATTCGCTACAACTTAACAAAAATCGAGTAATTAATTCATTTCAGATAATTCCAGAGAATGGAGGAATTACGGTATTACTATTTCTTCAAAGGTGTACATAATCAAAGGCAGGCTATTATGTTTCGAAGGGCTATCGTCTCATTGCCACAAAATATGAGGTAGCACTTTTACCGCCAGCTATTCAGGTTTCAAGAAATTTTTGTATTAAATCAAACATGAACCTGCTTTGTACTTGAGAACCAGCGATTTTGGAAGTGAATGAGGGACATATGGATTGAAATAGGAGGAGAAGGTTTTCAAAAGTGTTATGACCGTTTGCTGGAAGATGAACAAGAATGGTTTCTCCCCCTCAGAGAAAACATTTTATCGAGAGATTTAGTCGTTCAGTCTGTTGCGACCATGTTAGTGTCAGACTTTGGGTGATGGGTTGATATTTCCTTGTAGATCAAGATCGATACTATGCTCGGAAACTCTCTAAAGTGACCTGGGACAACAGAATGAATCTTTTCAATAAGCTTTTGTAATCAGCAGTAGTATTTTCAATTCGTGTTCTGGAAAAAGGGTGCAGGAATCGGTCTAAAGTTTGTCTAGTAAGCTTTGAACGCTAAAAACAGACGCTCAACAAGGTATAAGTTTCATAGAATAGGAAGCTGCCAGCCATCAATACCATTATAGGAGTGCGCATGGGGTGAAATATATTTCTTCTCTTCCTCTTGCGGAATCCAATCCAAGGAGAAACTTAGCAGTGAGGTAAGGAGGCAGGATCATACGCAACATGAATTACTTGTGGCTGAAATAGAGACTGTTTCAGCGGTAGATTTTTGCTACTGTAGAAAAATAAAAACACATATTCCTAACTGTATTTTTAGTTCGACAACGCTGAGAGGGCCAGGGGATAGCGAGCCCTTCTGTCCAAGTAAAGAGATTCTCTTGATCAATATTATCCAACCCCAGATTCTTGCGGAATTCACAAGCACAAAAGCGCATGCAAAAAGGCAAATTGAGTTACTTTTTCCATTTGGAGATACAGATGGTAGTAGGGAATGTAGTTGCACGTGAAATTTCGCATGGGACAAACAATAATGTATGATGACCACTATTCTGGAAATAAAAGGAATCAGAATTCTTTAGACACGCTGGCATAAGTATTTTTGTGTTATAAGAATGAAGAAACTTGCTCACCACCTGAGCATCAGGCCTCTTAGTTGGAATTATAGTTGATACTTTTTATACTACCAATATAGAATTCAAATCTGAATTAACCTTAATAGCAGCTTAACCAAATACACTAGATGACACATTCTTTAAAGAAACAATTAACGGTATCTAACTCACAGGGTACTATGGCCAGCACACGTGCCTCAGCGAGAAAGATAGGGGTTGCCAAGTCGGTTAAGGAGCCAATAGTATATAGTTCCGGTTTTACTTCCGAACCCCGCGCTAGGAACTCTCAACGACATCACACCTTTGAAGTCAGAGTTTTCAAGCCCTCTCCGATTCTTAACAAAACCATCTGGAAGCCCAAAGAGAAACAACAAGTGTTGTGCGCAGCAAGCGCTGGTGTGTGAATCGCAATATCGCCTGTTGACAAATTCAATAAAGGAGGTCAAGCGACCTGTCAAGAAGCTTCCCTTTTCAAGACTCCCGCCGCAGCGTGCGTTAAGGTCTCTTGAATAAGCTGGAGACTGCCAGAAGCAAGGCTCTTTGCTCCACCATTGGGCAACCAGATTCTATGCACCGCGCATTGAATGGGTCATTTTATACAAGTTGTGTCAAAAGATGGATATGGGAAGACAATAAATATTTTTTTAAAGATTGATATAAATTCTAATCGTCTTCTTTTTTCAATTCTTCTAGCAGCTATGGGTGCTAAGGTCGCTTGACCAAATGCACTTGTCGTTGATATTGATGAAGACTCGTCTTTCAACATCCTTGACCAAGATGTCACAGGCTAAGCAATTTAACACCTGTGTCAATGGAAGATCGTCGTCTTGAAAAGTAAGAGGTGCCCAATTGGCGCCTCCAGCTCTCAGAATACTAGGTATATTTCACAATTGCAAAATTTTTGGTAGATGAGAATATGCGTTGTGGTGCAAACAGAAGGTTCAGTTCCCAGGTCTGTGAGCAACTCGTTGCATGTGGAAATACCCTTCTCTTATATCTACCGTCGCCGTCGCGTGGTTGAGCTGCTCCTCCACCATGCCCACCTTTGGCCATACCTTACGGTATTGGATGGTGCAACAAGCGTATGAGATTCATCGGAGTCTTTCTGTATATATCTGAAATACCCTTTTGATAAATCCACCGTCGAGCGGTTAAGGTACTGCTCCCCCCTATCCACACTTCGCCATGCCTTATGGTAATGGCTGGGTGGCAGACAGGGAGTTTCATCGGAGTCTCTTTATATATATCCAGTCATTAATGGAACTAGAAGCAGCGGAGGACCCGGAAAGGGAATTTCAAGCGTTCTGACATACAATCTCATCGAAGCCGTACACATGCATCCAAACCGAAGAATAGGAGACGGATACCATGCCATCATTAGAGGTTCAAGGCCACAGGAAGGTGGTAGCTAGTGGGGCGGTGGCTATTTGCCCACCTTTCCGCTAGCGCGTTGGGGTTGTTTTCCAACTCCCCTCCCCTTACCCACTTCGCCATCTACCACTTCATCTACATCCTCACCACATCTACCACCAACCACCAAAAGAATTCCATATACACACACACACACACACATCGGGCCATCATGTATCACAGTAACCCATATCAGTGGCCTCCAACTCCAACTCCGAGACCCGGAGCCAGAGCCAGAGGCAGAGGCAATTTTGGGCGCGGAGGTAAGTGCTCGATCCGTTCCCTCAAATCACAGCGTGTTTACCCAAGAACCACCACTTTTAACTACATGAGAGGGGTTCGTCAACAGTGTAGTCTTCTCCAATGATTCGCGAATAGTGCGAACCTCTTCCTCATCTGCTCGATCCTCCATAACCACATCATCCTCGTCTGCATCATCCTCTGCACCACTAACTATCTACCAGGCACCGGACGCTCGACGACCAGTGCCCGCAGACCCTTAGACCCAACCTCGAGAGCCTTCATTCCTCTCGGGGGTGTTTCCGTTCGGCTCCAAAGCTTCGCGACCACGTCGTCGCAAACTCAAACTCGCCTTGCTTTTGTGTTTGAGTCAGAGGCAGCATTGCAAGCAATCATTCCTGGGGGTGAAGCTGCGTCGAGACCAGCAGAGTATTATTATCCCCAGAAACAACATCAGTTTGACGGGTCACTAACTTGGGACAGGTCTCGTGGGAACCCACTAGGGAGCCTCGCCAGCAGACTTGAGGCACTAGGTACGTGAAAATCATCTCGGAAGCTTCCGAAATCTCCTTTTCCACATATGTTTACTTAACTAACATTGGAAAATTTCCAGGTCGACGGCCACTTGGCCGAGAACCTCTTGGTCGGAGCCTTCGTCTGCCCTTTGCTGGGTTAGAACAACCCTCACCGACACCCGCAAGCCGACTGAGATCGGTCGATGCTCTGACTGGCCTAAATACGCATCGGAGCCAACTGAACCTCAATGCCATGCATCATATGGCTGGTAGAGGAATTCGCTCTCTTGTGTCGCCATCATATAACATGTAAGTTTGTTTATATATTTTCAGAGACCAAACTCAGGAAACCACCTTTTCGTCGATGCCTCCTCATCGTTGCTAACTTCATAGTAGGTATGCTCAAAGCCATACGATTAATCGAGACAATTTGAGCATGGACGGCGGTGCACAACTAAGACCCCAACCAGAAAGTCGCATTGTCGTATCCAATCGACATGGGATTGGTATGTTAACCCCTTACTTTTTCTCCTGACACTCATCACTCCATATCTCGCTTTGAATGGGGGCTCGCCATGTGCATCAAAAGTGGAAGCTTCGAGTATATACATGACTGACTGGTCCTCGTTGTTCCAAGTTTCCAAGGTAATTCAAGTGAACTGCCCCCAAAGAGTTGGAGCAAAGGGAGACTCTTATCCCGGGTTGTTTGAAAAAATTAAGTTCCAAAGTGCAACGGGCAATGGGTCATATTCTTTGCTGCTGCTTTTGACGCGGAGATCAATTCTCAATTCACCACATAACAAACCCAGCTTACATTCAGTAGATGGTCACGCTCGAGGTCTGAACCCTAGCCCTAGCGAGGTAGGCTCCGCCCAATCAACGAATGACGACGAGGTTGCTGCTGCTCGCCAAATTTCTAGACCGCCGTCGCCTGGCTCTGAACCCCACCGCCTTTCGATAAACTTTTCGTCGGAGCCTTGTGCGCGAGCTCCCTCACCTTCAACGACCACAACTACTTCTGGTATACACTCAACCACAAGTCTTGTAGAGCTTGCTCGCAGTTCTAGGCGCGATATCGAAGATAGTCAAGAGCGCGAGGGCGACGAGCAGACTCCTACCGCACCTCGACACATGATGAGTGAACGCCCACCTCCTCCATCCCAACAGGGACCTCCACCAAGAATGATGAGCCTCACATCACCAACTCGTGCCAACGATCGAGGTTTCCCAACCACTCCTACCCACAATCCCTTGATCAACCGTGGCATGGGTCAATCGACTCGCGGCATGGCAAGTGCTAATCGCGGTATGTCTTCCGAGGGCACCTCTAACAATAACGACGGGGGCAATTCCTCTGGCGGCGTACCTCTCAATAGCAATACGGCTTATGTCAATACTGGCGCTTCTTCCTCTGGCGGACCTGCTAATAATAACAACTCGGCTCATGGCAACGGCGGCACTTCTTATGTTGCACCTGCACCCGCTTCAAACAGCTATGCTTACGGTCGCGGCAACTATGGCTCGTCTGCAAACAACGCTGGATATGGAAACAATGGCGGTATGTCATCTGGCGGATCTTCTAACAACACCTACACGTATGGTCGCGGCAACGCTTCTGCTAACAACAATACCTACGGCTCTGGCAACAACGGCGGTGCTTCGTCTGGCGGAACTGCTCCAAACAGCGTTGTTCGCAGTGGCATCATGGGCAATATCAACACTCGGAGCTCTGCTGGTGGCAATCAACCGACTTCTCGACCTTCGGGTTCAGGCGGTCGAATGGGTCAATACAACTACAACGAAACTGCCTTGCAGGCTATCTCCGACAACACCAGTCTTGACGTCGCCGAGCTCTCGAGACTCAACATTGAAAGCACTCGACCAAATGTCGATCCTTTTGGACCGGCCCCACCGGCATCTACTTCAGGCCAATCTGGTGCACTTCTAACACCTGCTGATGGCATGAGCAGAGAGCTTCGTGCATTGACTCAGGGCGGTCGTGTCAAACCCACTGCTATTGTCGCTTTGAACGTCGTCAATCTTCCTTTCAAGGAGTTCTGCCTCACCGCTCGTCAATTCACTTATGGCGTAATTGTTATTACAAATAGTAAGCATTATTCTCTCTATTCTCTCTATTCTGTCCTGAATAGTTTGCATCCTGGGCTATTCACTTGATATACAATACTGACTCCCTCATCTTCTAGTTCCTTACAATCTCACCCGCTCTGAGGTCCAAGCCTTTCTCGGCCGCAATGCTAAGATTGTCCCCGAGGTTGAGAATGAGAGCATTCATATCATCATGGAGCGTGTCACTTCAAAGACCCTTGACTGCTATGTCGAATTCACCAGCGTTACCGAAGCTATTGCTGCAGTCACTCGTTTCGAGACCTTGAAGATGAGCGGCCGCAGCGGTCGTCTTGGTCAACGCCATGTTGAGGTTGAGTTGTCCAGCCAAGAGGAACTTATGAAGCAACTCTTCCCCAAGGCAAAGAATGTTCAATGGTCTGGATCTCGCCCAAACATCATTCCACGAGACCCTGCCGACAAGTACAACTCGGGATTCCAAGGCTTCATCTCCAGTGAGGAGCTTGTTATGCTTGTCAAGCACGTCGAGTCACCGCAACGCGTAAGTTTCTTCTGGCCATTGAGCTGGATTGTTATTGATGTTGAATAGTCACCATTCTCCAAGGAGTGCCCACAACGTCCATTCGAGTGTCTCATTAGCACATTGTCCAAGGTAAGCGTCTTCTTCTCCCACCAAAACTCATCAGCTAACAGTACAAAGTACCCATGGTACATGACCAAGTACATTAACATCCAAGATCGTAACCGCCTCTTTAGAGCCACTGTCACCTTGTTGCTTATCCTTATGGACCGTGTCAACCGTGATTATGATCCTGTCCACCTTAATGGAATGTTAGTTAAGCGTGTTACCGCTGCCGCCCTCGCCTGCCCGGGCTTTACACCAAACATGAAGGACGACATCGTTTTTTATACTGGCATTGACGGTCGCAAGGCTTCTGAGCTTGGTGTGGCACCCCACGCCTTTGGTTGGCGCCCACTTTGGACCATTGGACCTAAGAAGGATGCTCCGTATGATCTCATTATGGTAAGTTACTCGACCTGTTCTCCTCTCACACTGGCATATAACTGACTTCCATAGTACTACCTCAATCTGATTTCCGAGTGGACCATGGAGAACTGCCGAAAGCCAACCTTGGCCGAGCAAGCAGCTGAGGGCAAGAGCGAATATGAAGCATCAACTATGTTCGGTAGACTTGAGGAGTTTCTCGCTAGCAACGATCCACAATTCGGCTCCTTCAGCCTTGCTGATGTCGCTGAAAACGAGTGGGCTGTTCTTGAGAAGATCATTCGCGAAGCTCTCTCTGCGGCTCCCGAGTCTCAATAATTGTCGACGCACACTGTTTGTCTTCATCGAGTCAACAACTGCCGCGGGACTTCTTTTTCCTCGGATCGTACGATAACCCGCCCAACTGTTTCTCTCACCGAACTCAACATACGCTGTCCGAATTTCTTTCTGGGTCGACAAATTGAACAAATAAATCATCCTTGTTTGGCTTTTCTTTTGCGTTTGGCTTTGGCAGAGGTTCGCCCTCACGCCTCTTTCAAAGATATGTTGGCGTTCTCATCATTTCTCGATACCCGGATACATCAAAATTTCCTTGTTTGCGATCATCAAAAAAAGAATAATTGACACCAAGTAATGCGGACCCAGTTGCTCATTTTCGTGTTTTCTGCCATTTTGCGGGGGAGCGGATGTGTCCTTCGGGATATGAGTTAACAGACGGGTGGAGAGCATTATTTGCGGAATAATACACTGGAGAATAAAAAACTGGAGTTTTCTAATGGTGTGGTGTGGTTTGTTTTCTAACTGCTGGTTGAAGGTCACCTTGGCTGGATCTGGATGGGCGGAGGCTTACTGAGGCATACTGTGACTTGTTGCAGATAGTCTGACTATAATCCAATGATAAATTCTATAAAAAAATGGTGTTTTGTGATTGTTATTGAAAATGTGAAGGTGAAGTTGTGTTGAAAAGGCTATGGAAATGACACCCTGATTTCTGATATACACGCCCTGGTTCGCCCACCGAGAATCTGGTCAATATACCCTCCAAACGCTTCAGCTTAGTTCTTCCAGTCTCAAGTTTGAGATGTCGTTCAAATAGCCTCAAAATCTCCACTTCGCCCCGCTACAGCGGAAGCATCCCCGGAGCCACTGGAAAAGCCCAATTCTAAACCGCCGCCAAGACGACCCCTCCAAACCCCTCCATCACAATTCGAAAAATGACACAACCACCACCTCCCTCAGACCAGCAGCCACCAGAAACCCAATTACCCATATCCCACTCATCATCAAACCCTCAGCCTAACCGGACAAATCCGGCAGACCAGCCAAAACCACCACCCTCCTTCACAACGAAAAAGAATCGAATCCTAGCCCTCCTCTCCGTGCCCACCGAACAATACGATGACCTCTCTCCGAAAGGAAGTGTAGATGTTAATATCCGCGATTTGATCGATGAGATTAATACCCGGGATGGTAGTGTGACGACTAGTAGTTGCGGGGGACGAGTTAGCGTGTTTTTGGAGGGGAGGAAGGATGGTGGGGTATTGGTTGATGAGGGGGAGAGGGTAGGAGGTATGCTGGAGGAGGATCTGGGGAAAGAAGACGGAGAGAAGGAGGGTATAATGGGGAATGAGGCAGTGGAGAAGGAGAAGGAGAAGGAGACAAAAGCTGGAGTTGGGGGAAAGGGGGGTGGTGGACGGTGGTTATTTGTTTCCCATGATCCTGTTTCTTTGGATGGGGAGAAATCTCTCGCAGAGCTGTTGGGGATGAGTAGAGATGAGGAAATAGAGAAAGAGATGGCCGGGAAGAAAGCTGGTGAAATGAGGTTCATACATTTTAAATTTGAACCTATGGTACTATAGTCCTTATCCCTTATTTTCCCTGTCAACCCACTGCAAATTGCAAGAAGCTAATTATGAACCTAGATCCTCCACATCCTAACTTCCTCACCCCAACAAGCACAACTCCTCCTCTCCGCAGCCCTCCAATCCGGATTCCGAGAGTCGGGTGCCCTCAACCTTACAGTTCCCCCAAGTACCAATAATTCCACCGCTTCAAACTCGGCAACACCAATAGTAGCAATCCGCTCAATGGGTCTCTCTCTCGAATCCATAATCGGTTTCCTACCCCCCTCCCCTTCTTCTACGGAAGAAACACCACTCTGCATAGTCCCCGAATGGCAACTCCAGCACCTTCTCCAAATTGCGAATGAAAGATTCGTCGAGAACGAGAAGAGGATTGCTAGGTTTAGGACTTTACTGAGGGAGTTGAGTGTTGAAAAGGGAGAGGTGAAAAGGAAAGGACAGGAAGGCGAGGTATGGGAGGATGCTGCTGCGAGGAGGGAGAGGAAGAAGGCCGAGGGGTTGGCGAGGAGGAGTGAAAGTGCCAGGAAAGAACCGGAGAGAAAGGAGGGTGGTGAGAGTGAGGGTGTGGAGGTTGCTGGTTTTGGTGGGCTGGAGGAGGAGGTTCTGTGACATAAGGGAGGGTTGATGATTTTGGATGGTCTGATATAACACATAGACTCAAAACTTAAGACATGAGAAATATGCTCCATATTGTGATAGTGTCAATAGCTAGGTAAATTTGGATAGAAGTAGACTCTTTGCCGACTGCTAATCAAATAGATATGGTGGTTACTCATACTATTCTTTCTTCCCAATGATAACAGGAGGTTTCGTGTGTACTTCCGTTATTTGGGTGATGTTTAACTTGGGCTTAATGTCCTAGCTATTGATCGGTTACCTATGAATAGACGCTCAAAAATAGTTCACCATTTCCAGGTTACGCGTGAGTAGCAACTTCAAGAATTCCAGTGCTGCTCGTAAATCACAACTTAAGTTTGCATGATTCTATCATCAGAGCGATGATTGAAGTTCTCTTGATTTTGTTTCGTGCATTGGCTACCTGTATTGTCAGTCTTCCTGGGCTTTGCTTTCGGTAGGTTGCATACTAATCACCCCATATTGTCCTGTAAATTTGTAAGAATATAAAGTAAGAAATTTAAGTAACCTGTGGGTCACCTGTTGATAACTTAGGATTGAGAGGCTATCCACTATTAGAATTCTCTTTTAAGACAGAAGTATCATTATAGAAACTTAACTAGATGGAATACATTCTAATGAGAACGTTTCATTGTTGCTATCTCTGCTTGACCTAAGAATACACTATTTCCAGGTTACCTACAAACGGCCCAGCTTTCTGCAGTGCAATTAATAGGTCACCTAAAAATATTACAAAAGAGGGCGTAGCAAATTGCAATTGCTATAGCTATATATATATTATAGAAACTAGGAATTACGTAAAGAGGGATTAAGGTAAGTAGATGGCTTACACGTAAATTGACAGTTTACTTAACAACTGGAAATTAGCGAAATAACCACTAAGAAGAGTTCACTCAAGAGCAGCTGTAATCCCCTATAAAATACACCCGAATACACCGAAAGACCTCGAACTCGCCACCTCCCTAACAAAAGGGAGAAGAAAATAAACTGAGCCTGTCTATAACAAGTCCTCCAAGTCTTTTATTACAGAGAGAGACACCAAAATCCAAACTTTCCCTGCACTATTTCTAATTGTAGGCTAGCATTACAGTACATTACAATGCACCGTGCTACCTCCACATCTTCTCTAACCCTATCCTTGTACCAACCACTCACAACGCCTGAATAAGGACTCAGAAGAGAAATCATTATTCAGCCATTATCCATAAAAGAGATAATAGTTACAGTAAGTAAACAGACTTCTTTTATTAATTCCTTTCGGCTGGTAATAACCCATTTCACTAATACTTTCCTTATGATATTACCAGATATCACTTTCTGGGCAGAAAATAGGGAACTAGGAGTAACTCCCCTTGAAATCTAGACGTGCATGTTAAAACTTACTGTATCTTATTTACTGATTATATAATAGCTCAATTCTGAAGATTTTCAGAACAAGAGAGGTGGTTGTAATCAAAATTTAAAAGAAGAATCTTCGGTGCTTTACTGCTTTACCAGAATGAGGAACCCGAACTCTCGAATCTCAAATCCCCTAATTGCATTAAGACCAAGTACCGAGAGAGAAAAAACGGGACACGAAGCTTCGGAATCACAACAACAATAGCACAACTGCACATAGCGCAAAATGCAAATTTCAATCACACACCCCTATTCTCCCCCCCCCCCCCCCCCATTTACTCCCCTCTCCGACACGAGACGTAAAACCTTCATATGTAGAACTATACTATCCTCTCACCACCTCCCCAAAACATCCCCCACCC